>CABEEJ010002005.1:0-31826 GCA_901482245.1 Timema douglasi
AGTGTGTAACAGACAGTGAACTTAAGCTATATTGCTTCTGCATCAAATGACATGTGACCCAAATCAAGAACCAAACAATATCTTAGATTTGTATATTAGGTTCATGCTAGCATGATTAATATTAATACAACCAAAACAAGTGAACGTGAGTTTACTATGGCTGATAAAAATCATAGGAACGCCACAAATTAAAAATAATGAACATATTTCTAACCTCTATTTCAATCATAAACTCCCCTCATATTAAACTTTATCCTGGCTCACTATTGATTTGAATAAACTCTAATTTAATCAAACATATGCAAATGTGCCATGGTGTATTTAAGTAGTCCAGGTTATATCATTGGTGCCAATCTTTGAGTAATTAAAATATATAAATCGCTGTGATCTACAATGTTAGATACAGTTAGGCCTACAGTTTGAATCGATCTAACTTAATTTGCTTCACTGAGTATTAATATATATGTTACTACTTATAGTTTGTTCTCAAGATTATTTATTATGACTAATACTTGATACTTACATGCTAGTCAATATTATTGCACAATTCAAGAAAATGTTGTCTATTTATTACCATGTATCTTACTCAAATAATTGGTGGCTGTTGAAAATCGCTAAATGCTCCGTTTACTTTACTCTGGTATAAATAGCAATTAATCTTTGGACTCAAACAGGTAAACTTTAGGCATGGGCGTAGGGAGAATTTAACTTTGTGGGGTGAAGGTTAAAAATCATAAATGTATTTCATGATGTTAAGACTTACTACTAAAACCTAATAAATAAGAACATTTTTATTTTATACAGTCATTTTTAAATTTGGAGGTCCCTAGAAGATATTTAAGTGTTACTCGCCTGATTTTTTAATTTTATCTTTCAAAAACTAGATTCCCTTAAAAGCTATTGGAAGTGGTCTTCCCCCAACACATTGTTGAAAATTGAATGCGTTTAGAAGCTAATTGAAGCGGTCCTTGCTTAGATTTATATTTGAATTTTAAATGCATATAGAAGCTATTTAAACTGGTCCCCTCCTGGTACGTTCTTTAAAAATATATTTAGAGTAATATTCCCATGCACATTTTTTGGGAAATTAAATGCCGCTTTTAAATACTATTTGGAATGGTTTTTTTATGGAACATTTTTGAAAAACGAATACCTCTATAAGTTAGTAAGTTAGTTGAAGTTCGATTCAAGGTCATATTAAGCTTTACATTAAAACATTTTGGGATAGATAAGGTGGTTGAATCCCATAATCCTCCAGCTCTATCCTCATGACCTTAAGTTCTTAAAGGGTAGTTTTCTTGAGGTGGTATTGGTGGCTTGGGTTTCTAACTCTTGAATCAACCTACTGATGGCGTTATTCAATGCGTCTTAGTCCTAAACTCTCTCTAGTTGACATTCTGGTCTTCTGATATTCTTTGATAGTAACTATTCCTCTCTGTCTGGGTGAGTCTAATGTTCCTCTTTATGGTCACTTCGTGATTCAGCTTGAAGTGACAAGGAAGCGCGGTGTTGGAGATTAGAAATATAATATGAACAAACTCAGGGCGTAACGCCTATTTACGGTTGTTATTTTTCATTTCAAGTTAGAATCTAAGTTAAGTGGAATAGAACTATAAATAAACTGTTTGTCCGACCTCAAATAAATATATAAATAATATTGGCCTAAATTACTGTGGTTAACTATCACATTAATATAGTACCATCTGTTTTCATTATAGTCATCCAAAGTGATAGATGTCAGCTGTTGTCGTAGTGATATATTAGGGATTACTTCTAGTAACATTTCGAGCTGTCATCCAGGTAAACTTAGCTCGTGAATGACTTATACTCGTGATTCCCACAAAAAGTTATGATTATTTTTGCACTAAATTTTTATTGTAGGTAGGCACCAACAAGAGCTACAATTTAATCCCAAAAACAAGTCCCTAAGATAATTACAACCCTTGTAATTAAATGTCAAAAAATGACCATTTTTCGCAGTTTTGATGTTTTATGAAAAAGTTGTCAACTGATTTCAATCGACCAGGGCTCATCTTTTTCGTTTTTTTAAACGCTATCATTGGCTATGTTTTGTTTTTTGAAAAAGATAATTGTTCACGGCTTAAAAGTGAAAATACAAGTTTTCGGCTCTTTTATGATTTTTTTCAAACGTAAAAGCTACAAGCCAATTTAGTGTAAAGTATATACATTCAATTTCTACAATTTTTCTCCTAATTAACATGTTGATAAAGTGGATGATTAATTTATTTTAAGAAAAAACTATCTTACCTATGATTATTTCAGGCAAGTAGACACCCTGTACTAGGTTGTTCTATTTCTTTTATACCTAACTTAATAGTTTTTAAGTATTTAATAACTGTCATATATTTCTAATTTGTAATTACTGACCATTTTAATTAAACCATAACTGTTAAAAGCCATGACAACAAAGTTATACTTATTTAAATGTAACGTAAGGAGTCATGGTGTTTTGAAATTGACCCACAATTCTCTGCTCATTGGTTGATATTAAGCTAGTTAGTTTGGTCAAGGAAAGGGTTACCAAACTAAGGTCTGGCATCCTCTCAGACATAAACTTAACCAGCTGTACTACCAGGAGCGTGAAAACACATGTAATGTGATAGGAAAGTATAGTTAGGTTAAGCATTGATTAAAAAAACACTTGTTTCTACATTTTTTCCCAAACTCTATTAATTTATTTATTTGAGGTATTCAACAAGCACTTCCTGAACCGACTGATTATATCAGCACACAAGAATCTCTGAGTTAAAGCGAAAAGGCCAACTAATTTTGCTGAAAAAAATACTTTTGCAAACCTTCCAGGGTTATTTTACATACCATAATCAAAATGGGACTGATGAACTTACTTCTCCTCTGAAGGACGTTGTGCTACGAATTTTTATTGTTCAAGAAAAATCAGTTGGTCCCAGATAGGTTTGAACCCACGAAAATCAGGTCCTGAGGTGAGCACTTTACCCCAGGACCAATGAGGTTGACTTTTAACACACACTCTTTACACTCCCATCTTCAAATCTCTTTCAGTTACATATCAATTTTAATTTTCAGATATATTCCTGTTTTAATATTAAGATTGACCTAAACACAGAACAATAGTATTGCCAATTACCTATTTGAAAAGTTTGAGAGTAGCTCAAATATGATTGTAGCTAACAATTTCTTTTGGTTTGTTTTTTGTGTATGTCTATTTTACTATGAAAAAAGAATATTGCTATAGCTTTAAAATTATGTGTAGCTGTGAAATTGATGAAAATTAAAGAAAGTGAAAAACTATATTAATAAGTACAAGTTTGATTAAGAAAGCCCACCTAGGTAAAGAGGAAATTGTGGGAAGAATTAGATGCACTAAGGTGAGTTTGATTATTTCTACTTGAGAAGAAAGAAGGATGTCACCTTTTCATATTAGATTCTGCCCACATTTTTCCTCTTTCCCTAAGGGGGTGAGGGTTTCTTGATTAAATTTGCATTTATTTATGTATACTTTACCTTTATTTTTATCAATTTCCACAATTATAGAAACATTTAAGTGTATAACCCGAATGAGTAGTAAGACGTGGTGCTAAGCATTATTATTATTATTATTATTATAAAATAATTTAGTCTTTGGGCCACCTCATTGTTAAACGTATAACCATGAAAATGATCTGAATATGGAAGTGTGTATGAAGAAATAAAGAGAAAAGATAATTTGTTTTCTATCATGGTCTTACATATATTCCATTCACGCTAGGTTTTTACCTGGATGACAGTTCGAAAATCATGTTTAGGTTTTGGGTTGACAACACTTGTAAAACATCACAGTTTTGTTATAAATGTAAAGATCTTTAATTACCTGTTATATATTACATTTAAAATAATGTAAACTTAAGTTTTCTCATACTATTTCATATTTTTAAATAATTTCTTTTTATCCAACTCGAAACAATATTTTAAACATAATTAAAAGTACTTATTTTTCGTTTTGGAACGTTATTGATTATGTTTAATATAGTGCACACATCAATACCTTTTAATCCAGGCATCATATTTACTTGGAAAAGAGAAAATTCTTGTCATTTTTTTACATTCAATAAATGATTTTATCGTATTTCGAAATATTTAACTGAATAAAATATTTTCATCAACTGCGTGTCTGCATCATTGTAAAAAACTTGTTTACCGTTCTGTTCAATCATATGGTTTAGATTCGTCAGTCACCATTTTGAAGCTATGTTCGTTAGAGGTTTTTGTGAAAGTGGTGTGAATATTTTTTTAAGTGGAATAAAACTATAAATAAGCTTTGTGTCCGACCTCAAATAAATATATAAATAATACTGGCCTAAATTACTGTGGTTAACTATCGCATTAATATATTACCATCTGTTTTCATTACAGTCATCCAAAGTGATAGATGTCAGCTGTTGGCATAGTAATATATTAGGGATTACTTCTAGTAACATTTCGAGCTGTCATCAAGGTAAACTTAGCTCGTGAATTACTTATAACTATCCTATCAGGTTGGCTTCCTTCCATATTACTTATATTACATTACATTAATTATCAGTGTTTCCACATTGTTTTAATATATTTCTAGGTCATTAGACATTTTTATTATACATGTATCAGATATTGATATATTTGCAATATACAAACTCAACTTATAATACATTAATTGTTTATTTATCAATATTTGAAATATTAGGGACAACTTGAATGCCTAGAATTTGTATGTCATGATTTGACCACTTTGTTGGTGTTGAATGGTTTGTCTTTTCTATGCTCTTATAAACAGATGTTTCATGACACAAATTTGTGTTTCCCAAACCAGCTTGTTGGGATTCGCTCATGTTTAACTCTAACGGTGAGAGTTGTAAAGTTGGCAACAGTCCCATTGAGAGACTACGTACATGTCTGCCAGGATAGCTTGGTCTTTGGCGTTCATCAAGATTTTGCATAGTGGCACAACCACAAGCTCCCTCACATCTGCACAATATACGCAGAGATGAAAATTGTCCACAAAGTTTATTTATTGAATAGGCATAGATGCTTTGTTGATGCCCTAACATTGAGCAGTCAAAGGTGCCTAAGATATTTCCTTCTGAATTTCTTTCCCTCATCCTGGTTCTCTTTGTGAACTTGCTAGGCTGTACACGATCTGAAGAATATTTATATTGAAAGCTAGATCTACCAGGTACAAAGGATTTTTGCGATGACAAGCTGTTAGATGAATAATTTTCATTTTCAAGACTGAGGTTGTTGGCATTATTTCGCAGGTTATCATGATTCAATTTAGAGTGATCGGTCCAACAAGGTGGACCATATTCACTATGGTTGAGACTTTTGTGTTGATCTAACTCTAATTTTTTGCTTTGATTCAACTCTGCACCACTGTGATCAAAACTTTGATCTTTGTTAAGTGTTAATGCATGGTAATCATATGCAGGAAAAGTTGATTTGGATGACTGTTGCGAGACGTTATTTGAGATCAAGTCATGTGAAAAACTTAAATTCTTTGTTTCATTGTCATCTGAATCCAATGAGGATGAACTTGATTCTTTTGTTTGATTTATATTTAATCCAGAACATGCTTCATTATGAGAATAATCAGGGATCTGTGTGTGGTTGGCTTGTGGACCAGTTATACAAACAATCTCAGACAGACAATGATTGCCAGAATCCCTTCCATTATAGAGAAGCCAGGATTGCTGCGCGGACTGTCCTACAACACTCATATGATTATAGTTTTGATGCAATGAGGTATTATCCCTTGAAACATGAGTTGTTAAATCACCTTCACTGCGTACCCTGCCGAAACAGCCCAGATCCATAGAAACTGGGCATAGTGAGGCGACATAAGGTGGGGGAGGAGAGTCTGGTATTGGTGTGGTTTGGCAGCTCCGGCTCATGATGTTGTATGGCTGGAGATGGACAACGTTTCTCTCAACTTCTAAGAGTCCACAAGTTGATATGGTGGCATAATCATCTGAAGTATCAGTAGACATTTGTGGTACTCCTAGAAATGTTTGTGTGCTGGGTATGTGGTCAGATCCTGATGGGCTAGCATTTCGCCTAGAAGGAAATTGCATTTTATTTTAAAAAGGTATTTTATCTAAGAGATTGCAAGAAATAGCTTTGTATCAAAATTTATAACATTTATATGAATGGTGAAATACTTACGCTTGACCAGTTACACCTATTTGGAAAAAGGTGCAGGAAAGGTGGATAGAAACACATAAAAAGGAGCGAACACAATATGCCTTTTGAAATGAAAAGAACACAGTTCACAATTTACACTCTCACTACTGGATTAAGAGGTAATGGCTGCCTCTTGAAGAAAATTGAGAATTACCACCAAATCCTCCGATCTGGGTTTTATTCTATCGGAATTTCCTGTATCTCCGTCCAATAAAACAAACAAAATACCCCAAAAGTAAAAATATGTTTTCCTTAAGAGATATATTACTATATGATTAAAAAGAATTTAGATTTTTCAATACTTTGAATTTGTTGTTTGGAATAAGCAGTTTTTTCCAAGATGTGGTATAAATACTCCTAGAGATATGTGGATAATTTAATGAGGTATACAGCATACCATTAGGTTTTATCATAAAATCTTTTTTTTATGTCTGATAAACAAACTACATAGTTTTTGACGTAATGTCATGGAACATTTTGCTTAGTTTTGCTTACTTCTATATTTTCTTTCTACACTTTTACACTTTCCACTTCTTCAAACTTCCACAGCTGAACTTTGTTTTGAATTTTAGGACATATTTATTTTTCATATGAAGAGACATTAATGAAAAAGTAGTATTCCCGGAAAATTCAAACGAATGTGAAATTGTGGAAATTTTGAAGAAGTGGGAATGCTTAATAATAAATGAAGAGAGAAGTGTGTTTGTTCCTATCTAGGCCTAGTCTAACTATCCTTTCAAGTTGACTTCCTTCACTACCACTTTCTTTACATCACTGTAGAGTGTTTCTACACTGTCGTCTTATACATTTCCAAGCCATCATGTGACTATTCATTTTATTAACTTATTTTTGTAAGTGTTAGTATAATTTTAATGTCCTTAAATACATGAGGGTTGAAACCATTCTAATTGTTTTTATTATATTTTTATTTGAGTGTTATTCTTATTTTTAAAAGTGTATTTTACAGTGTTATTTATAATTTAAAAACCGATATTTCCATTATTTAACTTTTTTTTTCAAAATTATTTACTATTTATAAAAATGAGTGTCATTCATCCTTTAAGAACATGTGTTTTAATATACTTTCTAACGTTTTAAAATTATGAATATACAATACTCGTATTCGTCAGCTTTTATAAATACTTGAATTGAATGAAAAAACCCAAGTTCGCAGACCCCTAGTACACAATAATGCAAATTTCTACTATGTATATCATAAAAAACATTAATGTTTAACTTATCTCTCTAGTAGGAGGTCGATACCAAGGGAATAGCTACACTCCAAATAGACAGGGATTTAAAGGGTTGTTTACATTTAAAAAATGTTATATATGCACATCCAAACTTATATTCACAAATGTTTTTTAAAATTGTCTTAAATAGTATTGAAATGAATAATAACTCTTATAGTATGAATTAAATCATTAATAGATTACTAACTCCTGATTGCCACCAGGCTTAAAAAGAAGCTAGTTTCTCCTATTGTTTTGAAGAAACCATATAGAATGCCGCAAAAGTTAGGAACAGTTGCATATTAATTGCCTACACTGCCATCAAACAAGTAAGGTTCTCTTGTTACCATCGTTTGTTAAGGTGTGGAAGGGAGTGCAAGTAATTTTACAGTTTTTATAGCATTAAATTTTTTTTAGCCAAAATAAATCAAATATTTCTCCAGTAGCAACAAAGAGTTTAGTTTTCTACACATGTTAATATCAACAGATCTTGAATATATCTCAAGGTTGTCCTGTAATTTTGTCAAAACTTTTTAAATAAAGAAAAAACTTTTTGACAAAATTTCAGGACACCCCTGACATATATTCAAGATCTGTTGATATTAACATGTGTAGAAAACTAAACACTGTGTTGCTACTGGAGAAATATTTGATTTATTTTGGCCAACCAATTTCAATCTTATAAAAACAATAAAAACACTTGCACTCCCTTCTGCTGCACCTTAAGTTTTTAATATATAAACCTCAATTACTCCATGTATTAAAATATAATTTAATCCATTAAGCTTCCATATTATATATTGCAAATATTTTAGTTATATAATGTCCTTAATAAACATGACAGAATTGTAGAAAATAAAGCAAAGGTAAGATTTTATATGCAAGGGGGCTTGATAATGGAAACCAAGACGCTTGTAATAGACTGGAATACCGTTGACAAGGAGATCAAGTTTCAAATTCTTGTCAGATGTACTAAAGATAATTTTTTTATAAAATAGTTTTTCTCTTCTTCCACAGAGATGTGAATGTTTATTCTAAACTTACAGTTTACATGAAATATGCCGATAGATCAAGAAGGCAGCAAGAGACACAAACAAAAAAGAAGGGAAAACATTCATTATGAACACAAATACAATTATTTAAATGATAATTAAAGGTAAAAAACAGGAAAGTGAAAATAGTAATTGAAAGAACATGGATACATGATGGTGTGGAATAAACAATGAGGGAACAATAGATTTTGGAGTGAGATGATTAAAAGATCAAAGCCAAAATGCCCTCTCATGATTAAGCATAATATAATTATGTTGTGTCCCTACAACAAAGGGATACTAAAAACCTCCTTTACCCATAGATTTCAAATGAAGAAACTTACATAGCTTTTCTAGGAGTTGATTGACTACGTCTTGAACCATTATTATGATGAAGTTGGCGTTTTCTTTTACGACGTTGACTTTCAATAGGGTTTATGAATACCTTTATAACTTCATTGTAGTCTGGGGGGGCTTCGTATATAGGTGGGTCATCTGGAGGCTGATCATCATGAAGAGCCCCATCTTTAGAAACAATCACCATACACTTAGATAATACTGTTATTAAACTGTAAAATAGGGACTTGCAAGTACTCTGATTTTGAGCTTCGAGACAAACTCATAAATGTCAAGCTTCCTCTTGATGTAGGTACAAATCAATTTTTAAACTGCAATAGTAATCACAGGCTATTTATTAATAGGGTTGGGTCTTATCACTATTTTACAAATCTGAATCGTAAATATCTAATCCAAATCATAATCTTGGAAAAAATTATGAACATAAGAGGAAAAATAGATATAAAAGAATAAAATAAAATGAAATATTAACTAAATTTTAACTTGGAAAAAATTATGAACATAAGAGGAAAAATAGATATAAAAGAATAAAATAAAATGAAATACTAACTAAATTTTAACATTCTTTCTTATCATCCATTCATTATAACATTTATACATTCAGATAAGTGTTAAATTACTTGTCTGGGGTTTAGTTGTTAAGTTCATCCTATCATTACAATCAGTTCTGAACCACAAATGAGCATCATAAGTGCTCTAAGCCTAATTTCACATTTTAAAGGTAGTGAACTAAATTTAGGAATACATCAACAAATTTTACGCAGTAAAATTACTAAAAGTTAGTTCAATTAATTTATAAGAGTTATAATCAATTCACTTTAGGTTATATTTAATCATAATCTTTATTTGCTCATTCTATTACTTCTTGTATTCATAGTATCATCCATTAATTAGGATTACTAAAAAGATTAATATTGTTGAGGAAGCTTGAATTAATATAGATCAATTTATGATTATAATGAAAGTTAGTATTAAAGCAATTTCTACATCAAAAATTAAGAAAATTACAGCAACTAAGAAGAAACGTAATGAGAAAGGTAAACAAGCTGATCTTTCTCAAACATTAAATTTTTTAATAATATAAATATAAATCATTTGGTAACTTAACAAATGATTAAAATCAATATAAAATTTCACACTGATAACATAATAGAGTTCTAAAACTACTTTCAACCAATAAACTAATTCCATATTTTAGTCCATTTTGAATCCTCCTCGATTGAAGTTGCATTACCAATGAATCTTTATCGGGTGATTATTAGTGCATCGGCAATTAATCATAATCAGCAATTATTGTGCCGGTTAATCTTTTTTTTTAAAGTGAAATTTAAAGCAAAATTGTCCAGGTAGGAATTTATTGATCAAAATCGAAAAAACAAAACAAAAAAACAACTTATATACACAGTGCATCTGTGCTGTGGGCTAAGCAAAGATTACATAACCAGATAAAGAAATAAAAGTTCATACCATTGATAAGACTAGCAATATAGTTTCAACTTTCGCAAAGAAGAAACAAGATTTCCTCACCTGAAGGAATTAGTTTAATTAAATGGTTTCTGATTGTGTTTGATGGATTAAAGGCATCGGAATAACTGTGTTCATCTGCTGGACTTGTTTGCCCAAATAAGAGATCGAGTCTTAAACTACATAAAATAAAACAACTAGTTTTACCGAACAAAAACTTGTCTATTGTCAACTATAATTATTAATCAAAAATACGGATAATCAAAGCTTCAACTGTTGATTTTAAAATAACATCATTTGTATTAGTTACATTAAGAGTTAGCATTATCTTAAGCATATTTTTCAATAATTATTCATAAATAATCTATACTTGAGACTAACTGGTGTACATAATCAGTATGAACAATTATTAAAAAAAATTAGTATCGATTTACGATTTTACTGGATCAGTACACCTCTGGATCAAACTAAGATACTTGAATAATCATTATTTTTACTATTTTTACATGGCTCCTTTCTAAAATTATGACATCAGTTAAAATAAATTTAACATTGAGAATACATTTTGTTTTCAAACTTAAGCTATTTAAAACTTATACTTTTTTAATATGTTTGTCTAAAATCTTGCACTATTTAACTGGTAACATGTCTAGAATCAGCATTGATCAACATTGCAATAAATATTTTACCAAAAGCACAACTAGGCATATACAAAATTAAGTATTTTCATTTTATAGCCGAGCTTGAATTTAATATTTACATATTTTTAAAACCTAGCTATTTAAATAAAATTCAAATGATAGTAAAAAAGAAAGTTTTAAAATGAAAATAAGATTTATATAATTAAAATAGGAGTGCGCAAAGATTCAAAGCCAGCCTGGATAAAAAAAAAATCAGCTTTGACTTTGTTTCAAAAACTAACCACCGAGCTTTGTCAATAACAAGACTGACAACTAAATTACTTACTTTATGTTCAATTTCCATTTTCTAAGTGATTTTAGTGTATAAAGTAAAGCTCTTGAGCTTCGAGTTAAGCTTTAAATAAATACTTGAACTTGGGTTCAAAAGATTTATGGGTTTAAAATTTGAGCTCCTTGATAAAGGTTATTTCTTTGCCTCATAATGTGTCTAGTGATGAATGACTCATTGTTTACTCTTTTCTCTTCTTATTTGGAAGTGGTTTGTGAAATGAGGAGTATAGAAAAAGAGGGTGAGAATGGAGAGAGGGAGAGAGAACCCAACAAAGTGGGTATTGTTAAACTTACTATTGGAATGTCAAGATACCCACTTCGGTGGCCACGTGGTCTAACATGCTACTTTCATGTTGAACTAGACTGCCGAAAACGGGAAGATATAGGTTTGATCCTGATCAGGTGCACTGAGCGGGCTTTTTACAAAATAGTTTTCCACTCTCCTTTCGTGCAAATGCGGGTGTATTTCCCCTGAGTTAAGCCTTTCTAATAACTAACCCATTAGAGTAATTAGTACATAGGCATGTAACTCGAATGGGTAGTAAAATGTGGTGCTACACAAAATTAAGTTTTGCCACTGAGTAAATTATTATTGAATGGAGAGCGTGCAGTAGGGGTGTACTGATGCGGATACTGATAAACCGTTATCTGGCAATTAATAGTAAATCGGAAATTAACCGTAATCTGGTGATTATTAGTGGATCATCAATTAACCATAATTGGTGATTACTTTGCTAATTAGTCGTATTTTTTTAAGTAAAATTTAAAGCAAAATTTTCTAGGTATGAGTTTGGTATTAAAAATTGCAAAAANAAAAAACCACTTATATACATACACACTGCATCTGGGTTGTGGTCTATGCCAAAATTACATAACCAGATAAAGTAATATAAGTTCATACTGTAAATAAAACTAACAATATAGTTCCAAATTTCGCCAGTTACACAAATATTAATCAAAGATTAAGATTATCAAAGATTTAACTGTTGATTTTTAAATATTTTTTTTTATTAATTACATTGACTGTTATTGTTTTCTTAAGCATATTTCCCAATAGTTATTAATATGTAAACGATAATCAATTGGGACTAATCAGTGTAAATAATTGTAGCATGAACAATTATCTTAAAAAATCGGTAATCGGTTTTACTGAATCGGTACACCTCTAGTATGAAGTTTAGATAAAGGAGATATAGAAAGGCCTCTCTGCCAGGGTGTTAAAACACAACTTAGCACAAGACTGTTTCAAGTACACAATAATACAAATTTCTACTAAGTACATTATAAAAAACATTAATGTTTAACTTCTCTCTCTAGTAGGAGGTCGACACCAAGTGAATAGCTACACTCTAGATGTACAGGGATTTAAAAGGGTTGTTTACATTATAAAAATGTTAGATATGCACATATAAACTTATATTCACAGATTTTTTCTAAGCCGTCTTAAATAATATTGAAATTGAGTAATAATTTTTTTTTTTTTAGGTATCACAGTAGCCTGTATTTAAAAATTAATCCCATGATTTATTAATTATTATGGGTTGATTTTTGTAAAGATTTAAAAACAATTCATTTTAGAAATTAAAACATTGCTTTTCTTTAACATATTCAAGTCATATGTCATTTTTGTATTTATATAATTATGTTTTAAATGGTAGTTATTAAATCCAAGCTATAGATCGACTCGAATGAAAAAAGTTTGCTTGCAGACGCTAGATGTAAAGCTATATAAATAGACAAAATAAAATATATTTTAAAGTATCACACATTTAACAAAAAATTATTCAAAAATCGATTCAGAAACAGGAATGGGAGAATTTAAAACCGTGTTCAGGGTATTAACTGGCAAACCCAATGGGAAGACTTGAAACTCAGGAGCGTTCCAAGAAGTTTGCTCTAGCTTGAACTTGAATGGAAAAAACCTGAACCCACAAATGCCCATTTTCTATTTTTTTATTTTACTATAAAATTAACATATTTCAATTGCACATTTCCCAAACACAAAACAAATCACAATCGTGCATAAAAGTGGAAGAACAGTAAACAATAAGTCATCCATCCCCAAACACACAATACAGCAAAGAAATAGTCTTGTACAGCAGAAAATAATTTGTTAAGCCTATAAGGCTATCAAATATGAACCTGACTTCCTTAAAAGGCCACTGGCCAACTTACCATGGATTCCCATGTTCGCCGAAAAACAAGCGCAGAACAGAAAGGTGGTCAGATGATGAGTTCTAGTCCAATCACAAGATTTCCGCCTCATCGGCGAGAGCTGTTCTGCTGAAGTTCAACTTATCTCTACTTTGTCCATTAGGCCTAAGATCTTTGGCATGGGAACCAATCAACTCTCACAACCAACCATCTCAAATCAATGTGTATGATATCGCATGCGCTGTAGAGCTAACAGCCAGCAGACAGCTTAATTGGTTGCTGTGAGGAGATTTGTAATAGTCCATTAATGTAAAGTGTGTGTATCGGTGTATTGGATTGTGCCACGTCCCAGAGTTATAATTTGAAAACCCCCAACGGGAGAATGATATAAAATATGTTTGTTTCCTAGAAAATAAAATATGTTGATAATCAGCTATTTTAATTTTGTGTTGCTATGCATCATGTGTCAACATAGAGCGTGTGAATTGTTATACTAATCAAGCAGATTCTGCTTTCTATTTTTGGTGAACATGTGGATCAAGCTTCATACCTTGTTTGCACCTCGATGCAATGCGAATTACCTAACATCTCACCTAACATCTCACTGATGCTTCGCAGTTGATTCTGTAACTCTCTCTGTTGTCTAGCTCGAGCCCCCAAACGATACAGGAGAACAATCATAGCAGAAATGAGGAGGATCAGGCCTGTAAGATAAAGACTTCAAATTTTAAGTCACACACAGGACTATGTTTTCATACACACTGAGAAATCACTGCATTTATTATAATTTATAATGAAATACCAGTAGGCTATAGGCAATTTACATTCTAACCTAAAATATGGCGCTTGTTAACCTCACATAGCTGTATTGAAGGTACATTTTCTCAACTGATTTTTCACCCACACCAGACAAATGATGCAGCAGTTACTTTAAATTTCCTTCCCTTTGGTTAATTTTTTTCCCCACTGCAGCTTAGTAGCAATTTGGGTTATATGCATATCTTACATTAATTACACTAATATGTTATAAAGGAAAAATGACGTCAAATGGCTGTATTAAAATTATTAATTGAAAAGAGGATAGAAGGGCGAAGCCTACACATATGCCAGAAAGTTTTAGGCTTCAAAGTTCACGATTAAAACACAACAAAACACATAATTATCAAATTTTCGGGGTAACTCGCTCCCCTTTTTCAGCAGAAGAGAGAAAAACAAAGCTTTGTTTTACTATCTTCTGCTGAAGGATACTTTACTTTACATCCATTACTGTTTCTAGACTGTGGCCTGGGTCAGTTTCTTTTTCAAACCATCTATTTTTCACTACCGGCTGGCTAGGCCTGTCGTAGCTTCATATGCCTTTTAATATAACTTGAGACTAGGAAAGGCACAACATCCAGTCCCCAGACGTTAATTTATCACTGTGAAAGTGTAAATCCATATTTCAACAATGATACAATTTTCAGCCATGTCGGGAATTTAACCCGGGACCCTTAGTTCAGTAAAGAGACACGCTACCGCCTGAGCTAAGCTATCAGAAAGAGGGAGACTGATTTCGTAATTATGTTTTGTTGTGTTTTTATATGTGAAATTTAAGGCCTACAGCTTTCTGGTGTGTTGGCCTTGCCCTTCTATCCTTTTTTTGATGTAATATAAATGATGATGGCAGAGTTTAGAGGAAATGCACCCCCATTTGTGTGGAGGGAGGGCAGGAAACTATTAAAGAAAAACCGCCCTCAGTACTTTTGACTTAAGATTTGAATCACAATTTCCCCAATACCAAGAATCAAGTCTAACATGAGAGTGCAAGTGATGTGTTAAGGCCATGCGACCATTGATGGAGGGTCTGTGGTACTTGACCTAAGATAAAATGTAAATAGCCCAAACAGTTTGTAAAACTGTGGCATATTCAGGGTATTGACACCAATTACACCAATTTAATTTAGACTTTATTGAAAACATATTTATTTGAGATTAGACATCGCCAAAGAATCTCATGTACGATAAGAGTAGGCTGAATTAAAAATTCAGGATTCTGAGACCATTTGAAAGAAGGTGGAAGGCTACTAATACATTATGGTCTACGATACCCCTTTTAATCTTTTTGGGCTACCCTGAGGAATATCTTTAAAGAACATAACTGAATTCTTCATTCTTATCTCAACAAGCAGTCAAAATTGTTAGCTTTAAATCAATTTTAATCTGTGGTGTAGTATGTATAAAAATGTAAAAATAATCCCAAACATAACTTTTTCTGAAAAAGATGTGTAATTATTTCAAGAGGTTCTAAAACTTGTTTACCTGAACTAGTGACTAAAAATACCAATGTGGCAGTCTTCAAATCAGGATAGGGTGCAATCTTGGGAAAGTAGTAATTTGGTGTATGTGAATACCACCTTCGATCATGGTCGTCAATAGCCCACTCTGAAACAAATATAATCAAATTGGTATGGCATGTATCCCCAACGACAAAAATTATAGCTTAATGTGTCATATCTATTTTTAAATTTTACAAGAAAGGAAAGCAGTTACATACAATTTTACCACCCATCTTTTAATTTATTTTAAATGCATGGGATTATGAATACAGTATTTTAGGGACATGTAAAATCATTTACTCGGAAAAGGAATAAATAAGCCAAAGTGAGAATAAAAATGTTGTTTATCTTAAATGTGTTCCCAATGGTATGTAACAAATATTAGCCTTGCCTTGATAGCAGTTTTCTGGTTCATCACTGTTATCACCACAGTGATCAAAGCCATCACATTGCAATTGGGTCGGAATACATCGATGATTTTGGCAAAGAAAGTTTGTACCAGTGAAGCAGTCTGAAAAACAAAAATTATATAATGGCATTATAGTTGAAAGAAAAAATGTTTACTCTATTTTCTTATTCATTTTACTTATCAAGGTGAAACATGTCTATTGAAAAATGTAAAATGTTATTTTTTTAGAAAGAACTTGGGTGTATTAAAATTTTTGGAACCAGCTCTGGTCAACATCGACAATATGTTGTATTTCAGATATAATACCATACGTGGTTAGGTTGAACACTTCTATAAGTCAGCGATTTTTCAAAGTGAAAACTCCAAATTTCATGTCAGGGTTCAGCATTCATAAAGGCACCTCTAACCCATCATGTAGGTGTTCTTTGAGAGCTAGTATCCATGCACATTACACGCTCAGCGGGCAATTTAGGGACTAACAACCCTGTGCCTGCCATTGGTCCTGTCATCATCAGAAAACTGGTCTTGGCCAGCCTCCCTAGGCCCAAGGAGTTGGCTCCTCCTTCCGTGAGTGCTGGACTCTCATTAAGGGGCATTAGCCCCTCAGAAGAGGGCAGGTGCCTAGCTTCAGGAATCACTCCAAAAATCTTTCAGTCTGGGTTGCCCAGCAGGAACCTTGTGGAGGTGACCTGACTAGCTTTCACAGGAGGTCCTAGCTACCAGCCCCTTAGTGTGTGGTAAGT
Source organism: Timema douglasi (assembly GCA_901482245.1). Lineage (NCBI taxonomy): Eukaryota > Metazoa > Arthropoda > Insecta > Phasmatodea > Timematidae > Timema > Timema douglasi. Next base: position 16,869 of record CABEEJ010002005.1, read on the forward strand.
AGGGGAGGATTCTCCTCCACCCCATTCAAGCCCAAACATAGATCTCGACAGATTTACCCTCCAGAGTGTGCCTTAGGGCCACCACAAGAAGGCAATCTACCAGGATTTCCAGATGAGGAACATACTCCTGGTGGAGAGGGAAAGCCTCTTGTCTCGTCCAGGTAAGAGGAGTCACCATGAGGGTGAGCTTGACTCTAACCTATGAGCTTCCAACCCTGGCCCCGGTGCTACCCCCTGTATTTAAGACAATGACCTTTGATAAATATCGGTCTTGAATCTCAGTAGGGTGGAATTAGATTAGTTGATAGCACCTTTGGCTACATTCAAGGAGACAACAACAACACCACTTAAATTAATCGATTTTTAAAATAAATACTAAACATTTAATATGAGTTTTTTAAGTGCACATTTTTTTATATGTTCTAAACAATTTTATTTCAAGCTTGAGTAAAATTTAAAAAATATTGACTCTAAAGAGAACAGTTTTTTAGTTTTGAATATTTTTTTAGCAGTGTCTTACTGCCCATTCAGGTTATATGCTTATGTAATAACAATGCTAATGGGTTAGGGATGAGAAAGGTTGAATTTAGAGAAAGATTACCTGCAATTGCATGGAGAGCATGGGAAACAAATTAGTGAAAACCACCCTCAATACACTTGACCAGGATTCAAACTACAATTTCTCCATCATCGGCAGTCTAGTCTATTGTGAGAGATTTAAAAAAAATTAATATGAATTGAAGATTATGTATTGAAAAGGTTCCAAAATAGATCTTAATTAAATATTTGGCTGAAATATATATTAGTTTTTGAATTGAGTACAGTAAAAAAATATAATGAGTCATAAAAACTGTGTCCAAACAACGATTTGATTATTAATATTATGTAATTAGCAAGTTTCTATAGTCAAGTCAAATTGTGCTAGCCAACCCATTAAAATAAAATATAAATAAGGACAAATGATTTAAATGAAATTGTTAGTTGTAACTTGATAGCAAATTGATGTTATTGTCTATAAAAGGTTGAGAAATTAATCAAAAGATTGATTTTTAGACTGGAATTTCAAAATTAGATTCCATCAAATTTGAATGTGGTATCTATTTGGATTTGAAATTTCAGATCCAATCTTAATCTTTCAAATGTTATAATTTCACATTTCAAAGCTTCACACTGGCTTATTTATAGTAACTAATACAAATAACTTTGTTTTGTAGAAAACTTTGAAATTCTTATAGATTTTAACCCATTTTAGAAGTGCGTAGGGAGACTACTTTTAAACATTCAAAGAAAAACTTGAAATTTGTGAAAAAAAAGTAAAAGGTGAACGAAAAGATTAATTTTCATTTTTCTAATATTAAATGTATACAAATAAAGGAAAATCTTTTAAAATGAGAATATAAACCAATGAAATTTATTTGTTCTGATACGACAATTGAATGAATGTATTATTTTGAAAAGAAAAGTGTAATGATTGTTTTTTTTAATGCAATGGACAAAATGGGTAATAGTAGGCAGTTGATCTAAGTCAATGACTGAATAGATCATTGCATTCTAGACACAGATCAAATACAACATAAGAATTGCTACAAAAAAATCAAACAAGTTTTCATGGTACCTACCTACTTAACTCGACCAATGAAATTCCCGACCTTTTCCCTGATTTCTACTGATTATTTCCTCAAATTCCCGACTCAAAAGTATGTTGCACCCTTCCCCATACACATTTTGTATTAACTACTGCGCCTTACCTAGCCACAGGTTGGCAGTCACAATAGACAATTGGAGCGAAGTATTTAAAATTAGTTAGCACTCTCGGCCATTTTTATTCTGAAATGAATAAATTGCGCTCTGCTTAGATTATTTTATGATTATTATATTTCATATTTTGAGTAAAACAACATTTTCCTGGATTTATTTTTGAAATTCACGAAATTCCCAACTTATTCCCGTTTTTCCTTGACCACTTCAAATTCCCAGCTAGTTCACATTTTCCCGGATGGTAGACCTTGGTTTTAAATCACAAAAAATTTAAAATATTTTAAATTTGGTTAAGACATTTGTCAAAGTTTTTAGTTTGTTGCAAAATGTTTTCAAGATACAATGAAATGCATGGGTGTCCAAATCAAAGCAAATAGATGTTGACCTTTTACTTTGCCTTTCACACTCCTACATTTCTAACATATGAAAATTAAACATAAGAATCACCAACCCATGTAATTAAAAGCTGTGTATACAATAGCAATGCGTGAGGCCGGGCCGAATATCCCTCGGAGGCTGACATAGAAGCCATCATTTATTGGAATGACATGTTCCTTCTTTAGAGGAGAATGTACTGGAAATACGGGATGGTGTAAAGTTTCCAGCACTCGCTGTTCTGAGGTTAGTCCCTGGATAACCTGGATATCTGTAACTCCTGCTGTTTGTTAAGGCAAAGTTAGTAGACAAAAAATGTACATATAACTTGATTTTAAACATTGATAATATTTTACTATATTATTTGTGTTTTCATATAAGTATTGATATTATCTATCAAAGGTGATAGCTGGAGAAAAAATTATTATATATACATACAAATACACACACACATATATATATAACAATTATTTTAGTAACTTTAGTAACTGGATTTTACTGTTCTTCCTACCAAAATCCTACTATAGTTTTACTTGTATTTAATTCTAGGTTTCAGGCATTTAACTTAAACAGATGGTAAGATATGGTGCTAAAAATATATATAAATTTCTTGTTTCATAGTTATTTTGTTGCAATAGCACAACAACAAAAATATAGTTTTTTTTTTGCTAACTTCAACCTAGAACAGAGGTTTGCAACTTAAACTTTCCCCCGAGTCTCATTTAAATCCATGAGTCTAGTAGCATCATAATCGGCTAGTTTTTTAAAAGTTATGCAAAACGAAAACAGGTATTTAATTATATATATAAAAAAAAATTCAACTAAAATATGCTAGTTTTGATATGTCAATATAATATATCAGTTGGAGCTTTCATTGATTTTTCCCACGCAAGTAAAAACTTTCTGTTTCTCAGCTAAAAACATTAATTTCATTACATATAGTAGATTACTTTTCCAAGAAACTTTGTGGACTGAAAAAAAAATGTGTCATGGACAGTTGTAAAACCCTGAGCTAGACCTTCCAAACAAAATCTTGAATTCAAGCAACAAAGAAAGACCCTTTAATCTCATAAAATAATATATGTAGAGCAGCCAAAATCAACACTTGCAAAACATGCAATTGGCTTATGAATACATTAGAGTACATTTAGAATTATTGTTGTTTAAATGTCAGATTATGATGATCCAACTACATATCGGTGACCTAGCGGTCTAAGGGTAAGGTGTCGGACTTCTGTGCTGGCGGCCGGGGTTCAATCCTCGGTCCCGGCACAGATTTATCTGATTACCAAACCCTTCCTTCACCTCTGACAAGACATCTTGTGAATGTGTGGAATGCCAGGCCTCCACCGTGGTTCGGATTCCACGTTAAACTGTAGGTGCTCCATTTCATCTCACAATCACCCTACCATTACACATTAGCGTAAGTGCGTATAGCCCGAAAGGGTAGTAAGACGCGATGATAATAATAATAATAACTATATATCTTCTAACACTTCACTGTAGAGGTGTAGGCTCCAATTTTTTTAAACTTTTGATCAAAATATTAACCTTCAGGTAGCAACACCAAGAATGATTTTGTTTTACTTCAATATTGATTATTAGTTGTTTATATAAGAAGGTAGAGGAGATAAGGCAGGACCAAATAAAAGGGAAAGAACACAATATGATTTTTACAATGAAAAACAGAACACAGTTCCTCCTTTACATCTTTGTGTCATGAATAAAATCAACGTTACAGCTCAATCCCACAAAAGAGGTTTTATTTTAGTTGAACTTTTCAGGTGTGAGTAAGAAACGCTAATGCTACTAAATAAGCAAACAAAACAGACCCGAAAGGAAGAAAAGGGAATTGATAAAGAATGAGAGGATATAAATAAGGATATGTAAAAGAAACAAATAACATAAAGGACAAACACAAGAATTGAACATTGGCTGCACATATATAGCACGTAGTTATTTCAGGACGTAATTAAATATCAAAATTTGGTTTCCACATATTTATAACGGGTTAGTTAAAAGTAAGAGGGATATCTTATTTAGGATAGGTAAAGTGCAAGATCAAATTTTAATTGTTCAATCAGGATTCAAATATAAAACCTCATGGGGAAACAGATAATGTTCAAGCACTGATACAAAAATTAAATGGTTGTTCAAAATAAAGTTGTGTCAACATTCCTGGTCTAGATATACTTTTTTTTCAGGCTATTCACAACTTACATTAATTAATCAGAATTCAAAATATATGGGTGAATTTAAAGAATGAAAAACAAATTATGTAAATAAACACCCCAAAAGCATTTAGTCAGAGTTGAACCTGTCTTCCAGACCAGCCTGGATCAGAAGCCACACCATCCTTCTTAGTATTCGCTTGTATGCGTGTCAGTGATATTCAATAATTGCTTGAAGCTACATAAAATGTAAACAGGATAGAGGTGAATTTTAAGGAAAGGAACCAGAATTAATATAATTAATGAAAAATTATGAAATAAGTTCTTCTCAATAAATCTTCCTTTTCAATATCAATATGCATCAAATTATATTAACAAACAAATAGTTTAAGATATGTAAAGACACATTAAATTAAAACGTTTATTTGATAATTCAATAACTTACCCATATCTACAAATGTGGCAATTTTTAAATATAGATGTGTCTTAAGATGTAAATAGTTTTGAGGTGGGCGAATGAGCCACACACAATCATATGCTTTTGTTCCACGATCCACCATGTTCATCATTGTGATGGCCCCGCCCAAATTTTCGACAAATCCACCACAGTCTAATGGGGGCAAAATAAGAAAAAATTACATCAAAAAATATTATTTAAAATAGATACACTTCAATTAAATAGAAAAAATAGAGGGAAAATACCTGTGCTAGGTTTCACACTCTTCTCAATATAGCTTCCTGTATAGAAGATAATCAAAATTATTAGAACTTTGAGAAAAAAAATAATCAAATGACAAAGAAAGTGTTTTAATTGGAAAACTAAGTATACCTACCACTTATGAATGAATATATTGCCTTGTACCCATTTCCCGAGCCTCCGTTGGCATAGAAATGCACCGATAAAGATGGTCCAGTAGAAAGGATGACTGGAGGACGAAATTGTGAACCACTGCTTACCTCTAGTCTTTGCCCATTCCAGTCATAAAACTGAAATAATAGATATTTTAATAGATCTCCAAACAAAACTTCTTCCTGTCCCCCTCCCCCAATTTTAGGTTCATAATTTTATAAATGGAAGAAGGTAAATAAAATAAAATCCCCCTTTCCTGTCAATTAATATATACTCATATGAAATATTAATAAAACACAATTACTTAATATTGTATTAACTTTCAGGATTTGATTCCTGACATCGGCAAAAAAATTATGATTAGTGAAATGGGTTTTTCCTCTTTCACTGATGAATCAGTGGTCTTGGGCTGGATGGTATGTCTCTTCTATATTTATGGTAGTTTCTAAGCTGTGTGCTGATATAATAAGTTGGTTAATATAGTGCACATATAGACCACAGGGGAGGCCAAGGAAGAGATGAGAGGAGCAGATAACAAAAATTGTTTAAATGAGAGGAATATAGAGACAATTTACTAAAGTGACCCGGCCATAGGCTGGAAACAAATGATTATGATGATATAGTGCACATTAAATACCTTAATAAAAATATTTATTAATTATCATGTCTACCGATGTTATGGAATTAACATGCGCTACAAACTATAAAAGTATTAATTTAAAAGAGCAATAATTAATTTACTAAATTTAGAAAAAGCACAAATTAAATTTTGAGATCACAAATTCACATGTCAATGATTTTTTTAGGGAGTTTAAAGGTATAATTTTAGAGGAAGTGTACCCATATTTACTTGTAGGGTGAATGGGAAAAAAATTAGAAAGGGCATCATCAGTACACTAAACTTGGACTGGGACCCCATATCTCTGCCATTGGCAGTCCTGTCCAGATCAATAGTGAGGCGTTAGATTATCCATCTGTTGATTCTGGATAGTAAAAAATAATCAATAAAATAGTGAATTTATTACCTCCATTATAGAGCCTGTAGCAATCTGAAAGTCCTGGAACAACACTCGTATTCGGCAGTTGCTGGACGTTTCTGGCTGACATGTTATAGCGTATTCCATATCCAAGTCACGAGGATATGAAGCAGGGAAATATGGAGACTTTAAGATACCTGAATTACTCCCGTTTCCTGGGATAACATCACTAGCACTTGGAGAGCCCTTTAAGAATTGATGATTTCCTTGAAATGAAATTATAAATATTTAGTTTGTATAGAATATTTCTAAGATTATGAATGACTCATTTAAAGCAAATAAAGGATTGCTGTAAAGCTAGAGCCCAATTCTTAATTATATGAAAACTATCAGGATTTAAAAAAAACACATTTATATGTTTTCGCCCAATGTGTTTTACTAGTTGTCTGTGCTAGTCACATTTAATCAGATTAATTAGGTAATGAAGAGCACAAGCACAATATCATTTATGGTTGTAGTTGAAATTTGAAAGTCATTCAATCCCTCATTAGACCTGAACTTATTATTCATAAAGTGGAAGGCATGTTAACTCCTGAGAAAAGACTATAGATACAACTCTTTTTAAGAGTAAGTGTTACCAAATTTGCATGGAGAGAGTGGAAAACTATTTAGGAAAACCACTCTCATTATTTTGGCTTTTTTTTTATCACTGCATCTTACTGCCTGTTTAGGTTCTACGCATTAATTATAATTACTCTAATAGCTTAGATGATCAGAGGCGAAGAATTTTAAAGGTAATCTGCACACATTTGCATGGAAGGAGATTGGTAACCCATTGAAGCCAGTTTGCACAAACTTTTATTCGACTGGCAAACTAGACTAAATTAGCATAACATTAAATTCATGTGCCCACCTATGTGAGAAAGGATAGATATCTAAACTTCGTGCAGTAATGTCTAAAAAAAACTGATAGCAGACATCAATAATTTTTTTCTATATTGATGTGTATTTTTTTTAATCTCCTATACCACAAATAGACTGTATCACAACTACAGGTTTTTACATTGTAACTATAATTTTAACAAAGAGACAGGACAACTTACTCTCAGATGAGTATTCCAAGGTGAAGGCATGTTGATGAGACTCACTAAACATTAAGGCGACAGCCAAAGTTCGAGTCAAAGACCTATATGTCAATGTATTGACAATATCGTTAGTCATCAGAGGGCCATACAGGCCACAAAAAGGCATTTTGGACACATCTTCATACGAAGGCTCAGACAACCACACGAGATCACAGCGACAAGGGCTATCCATGACCATATTTCCACCACCGCAATGGTGGGACAAGTTCAAATGGCGGAAAGTCACAGATATCACACAAGATGGACATGTTACTATTTCCAGATTGCACTTTTCATGGGAACTAATGTTATTATCAGAGAATTGTAATCGTGAGTATAGCTGAGAGGTAACATTCTTGGCAGTTAAGAAACCTCGTTCTCCAAGACCCAGGTAGAGACGATGACCGTTGTAGTTACCACAGATATCATCATTACGGCCTGCACCATTAGTGTTGTCACATGAGGCTAGAAGTAATAGAATTGATGCCACTGAGCGATAGGTTCCAACTGAAAGTAAAATAGGGTCCTTAAAGGATGATTTTTTACTAGCATTTTATCATATGATTTAAACACAAGGTAATCTCAGTGCATCATAGTTTTTGCTAGAACTTATAAAATTGGTGTATTTATTGAGAGTTCACTGAAACAGTCTTTCATTGAATAGTCTAGTTTTTGATATTGCATATATACATACATACATACATACATACATAGAGATATATTTATTTTATATCTCATACACATTCATAATATTTACACTAATTTAATGGGGTGAGTAAGGTAGAATTTAAATAAAATGCACCCACATTTGCAGATGAAGGTGAGGAAACAATTAAGGAAAACCCACCCCCTTGTGGGATTCAAACTCAGATCCCCTAGTCACCTCTAAACCAGACTAAATTCACTTGACATTTATACTGCATGATCATCGACCCAGACAGCATCAAAAATATTTGGGGATTTGTACATCCCTTTTTTTATCGCATATTAAGGCTTTTCTAAGATGTTTTTAAGTTTTATTAATTGAGTAGGGCAGAAGGAGGAATTTAAAGGAACTATACACACATTTGCTTGGAGGGAAACTATTTAGTAAAAAAAATTAGTAAACATGGCAGAGATTTGAGCACCAACCTCTCAGTCACTAGTGATCTAGATTAACACCAACATATTTAACCATGTTATATCCATTTAATATTAAAGAACTTTATTTTTTAATCCATAATGATAAAATAAAGAGTTAGTGTCTGTCATGAGCACTGCACAATATCTACTGCACCCAGAGGGCTAAAATTTTAAAATTAGTAGCCCTTGTGCACACACCTGTGTACTTTGAACCTGCACACACCTGTGTACTTTGAAGCTGCACACACCTGTGTACTTTGAAGCTGGAATTTTAAATTTTTGACTAGATTTTTTATTTATTTTTTTAAAAACTGGGTCGGAAGAAATAAAATAAAGTGATTTTTTTTGTGTCTGTATGAAGAAAAAAAGCGATGCCCGGGGAACCGCCGGACTATTCTTCTAGTTTTAAATATAGTACCCAAGTAATTTGGTGATGTTTGATCAAACAACATTTATGTGGAACATAGTATTTTGGTCAAATCTTGGCTAAAATAAATGCAGTGAATGCTTTGGAGATTATAAAGCCTGGTTACACTTTTATTGAGCATACTTGTGACCTGGAAGCTTTGGTTCAATCCTCACTAAATGTACTATTAGCCAACATATCCCCTGGTAAAGGTGGTGGAGTTTCCATTTACTTACCAAAATTATGTATTCTTGTGTTGTTAGTGAGATTGTGTAGAGTATAAAACTAGGTCATAATATCTTAGCTAACATAGAAAAAGTAAATGATGAATTTAAAAATTAGGTTTAAAAAAATCAATACAAATAAACCTGTATTTATGGAGCTGGTAATGGAGTAAAGAGGTGTATGCCATTTCTTATTCATGAACTATTTACTTAGCTATGTAATATATCAAACGAGTCGAGTATATTTATATATTCTACAATGTCCATGATTAAATAAATACCAATCCCTATTTTATAATTTAAATTTTTACATCACAAATGTCATAAACATATTTATTGAGCTTTTAAGATATAATTCTGCTGTATCACAAATTATCACATTTCACAAAGAGATTCCAAAACAAAATAACTATTCATTCCTTATACCATTATTATTATAACCAAGAAACAATGAACTCACTGTTTATGCCGCCCATCATCATAGAAATGACCAATATTGCCACAAATGAGATGTCACCTCACCTGAAACCCATCAAGTGTGTCCACTTCCAACACCTGAAATAGGATTACCTTCTTGTCCCCTCTTAGACTTGTCCATTCACTGAACCTTACAAGGTTTCATAAGCACATGGGTCAGACACTAAACTTATCTCATTGACGTCATAATAAGAGCAAACATTTCAAAGCCTTAAGATTCAAAGGTATGTAATGGAGTCGTTTTGGATTCCTAATGGATATATAATTGTTGAAAATTATGGGAAATTAATTTAAGGACAAGCAAAACTTTTGAAAACTATAGAGGTATAGAGGTTTGAAGGATGCAAGCATTAAACCAGCAGTAGCAAAATTATGTATGGAGGAATAAATCAGCGAGGTTTTTTTTTTTTTTGGCANTTTTGGCAGGATTTTTTTTTTATCTTGTGGGAGTTTTGTGGGCAAAATTAAAATTGATTAGTCGTGAGAAAATACACACATTTTACAGTTATTTTTATGTATTAAAATGCCCATCTCTTTCTTTAAACATGTACTTTATTAGTGCATATACAGCCTAATTGGCATGATTTATGTTTGAAAGAATACAAAGAATGTGTCAAGAAATAAATGTATTGCTACACAGTAGTCTCTAGATTATCTACGGTGGAGGGGAATAAGCTTGGCCCAGATTAAAACAATGATGTGCTTTTCCTCAAGTAAACACTGAATAACATATTTTAATTTAATTTTAAAGTATAAAAGAGGAGGGTAAACACGATGGCTTTTAAAACTCAAGACCACTGGGTGTGCTCGGGAATGCTTCGTGAGCAATGCAATACTATTAATTATAATAACAACACTAGCCTAACTATGACAATGGTATATTCAAAATCCCTGCAAGATCTTAAAAAAAAAGGTACATAAAAATAACATGGGCAATAAAATTAATCAATAAACGAATTGTACTAGCATAAACTACAATAAAATAAAATATTGAAACTTTCTGTAGGTTAGCATTATTATTATTTTAATGTATCCACATCCCAATCCTACCTATGGATGCCCGAATAAATACATGACTTAGATTACAACTGAGAAAATAATAATAATCAATTATATGTTCTTGATTATGTCTCTCTCTCTCACACACACACACATATATATATAAAACTATAAATTAGCTAGGTCTCACCATGAAAAAAAAACTAATTTACATTATGATTTCTTCTAAGACAGTGGTGAGAAAAAACAGGTTGGAGTACTAGGCTACTAGCTCATTTCATATATATTTTAAATTCACTTTACCATAAAAAATCTATAATTCATAAAATGTTGGTGAGGACGAACACATCTTTTACACATAAAGTTTTCTGATGCCAAGAAGAAAACCCATGTGCAAATTTAAAAATGTTCCAAATCATTCTATAATAACGCTTTGTCTATGGAAAGAAACCAAATCAACAAATATTCCAAAACAATTACTAGTGTATTAAAGGATGATTTTGAAATTAATTAGCTTGTAAAATCTAGAAATAATTAAAGACATTCAAAGAATAATAAAGCTTAGAAAATCATTGAGGAAATTATACTGGGTTATTAAAAGTAATAGTTTTGACGTCTACTGTAGTCATTTTAATATCGTGCTGTATATGAACGAAACAAATACGTCCTTGAGTGTGGCTACTTCCAAAGCCTGCCGTTAGAATGCAGTAGTGTTTCCAATCAGTCTTTGAATATAAACAGACAATTTACTCTCAATTTTTTTTTATTTCTTGCATATTTAGTTAAAATATATAAATAATAAAGAGTTTTTTGATTAAAGACAAGGCTACCAACATAAAAATTGTTTCATTGGATTCATTGCACAACAAAAATATATCTAAAATTAATATTTGTAACAAAGAGAAAGGCGGGATTAAAATAATACCAAAATATAGTCATTATATTTTTATTATAAGCAGATGTTTCCCTTTAATTTGATAACATGTTACCAATTTCACAAGTTTTTTTTTATTATTATGTACAGTCACTCCAACACAAAACTATGTTTACATTTCATTTTAAAGTTTTCATCCACACATTCAGTTTTACTGGCCTGTACATCGTGTGTAAATCGGGCCTTTAGTTGTGATTTTATTAAATGGTTAAAAATTACCGCCTCGGTTAATACAACCCCGGATAATCGATAGTTTAACCATACTAGGTATGAAAAAATGTGTAATCTTATTTTAAATTAAACAATTATACATTCAGAAATGTCATTATATTAATCTTAACTAGTTAGAAAAGACAATGTTTCAATGTATTATTCCTCAATTTAATTGTCATTGGCGCTAGTTATACCACTGCCAAAGAATGGTTGATAATATTTTTTCCACAAACAGAAGAAACTAAATGGTTTCAAATTGATAAATATGTTTTATGCAAATAATATAAACATACAAATAAAAAGGCTTAGTGGAAGAACTTCACAGAGCCACAAGGCAATTTAAGAACCATCCGAAACAAAGTGTGAAAACTTAGAATGTAATATCACTGCATCAACATGATAATATTATATTAACTGTTCAACTGTTCACCTACATCAAGTTTCTGAGAAGAACAAAACGGCTCTAAGGCACATTACATATTTGTTTATACAGATTTGTTTGCCTTTAAAGTGTGGTTAGTGGTTACTGCTGTCAATTCATCATATTAAATCAATTCTTTTGTTTTTTAGATCCATTATCGTTTCCAGCCTGTGGCCTGGGCCAGTTTTTTATTCAAGCCATATATGTTCAGCCTACCGGCTTGCTGGGCCTGTCGTATATGCCTTATAATCTAACTTAGGACTAGGACAAACACAACATCCAGTCACCAGACATTAATTCATCATTGTGAAATGGTAAGCCCACATTTAGCCAATGATAACTTTTTTGGCCATGCCAAGAATCGAACCCGGAACACTTAGCTCTGTAGACAGTCACGCTGAGCTGAGCTAAGTTGTTCGATTATATTAAATCAAATGAAAGAAAATTTAATTAAACTTTTTAGCCTATTTATAAAATAATGTTACAAATAAAATATCATACAAAGAGTAGGGATAGGCCCTTGAATCCTTAAGCATAGACGAGATTCAAATATTCAAGAAAATTTCAGAATCAAAACTTTAAAAAAATATCAATTTTTCAAGAGTTTTAGAGCTCTTAAATTGCATATTGATGGCTTATAACCATTTATAAGGTGGACTTAACAACCAGACCCCCCGGTCCAGTAACTTAAATAAATGTACTATAAGAAAGAGTGTTTGTTAGTCACTATTTGTATTTTCTATTATTCTATTATATGTATTTATATTTCCTACAATATTCACAATTATTTCAAGATTCATATTAGAGTTTTAAAGATAAATATGAGGGTCAAATTCGTAAAATAGTATATTCGACCTAATTAACAAAAAGTAGAATATAATGCCTGTATTAAAACAAAAGAAAAATGGCAACAAACAGCTGAATTAAATATATTTATATCAGATATTAATTTAAATAGACATTTAAGAACATGTCTCACCCACGGCCAACATAGGTAAGTAATACAGCTCAAACCAGGTGTCACATCTTGCTTTTTTTTTATGTATTCAACTCTAAGATTTAATAATGTTGGAGCAAGAGTGTCAAGTAAATTACTATCCTTATAATTATCATTAACACCAAGACACTCACAACAGAAAGTCTAAGGATATCTTCTGTTGCGCTTTTTTTTTTGCTATATAACAGGCTATGATTGATTGGCTTTCCACCTATACAGAATTAAACTAAAGCCACCTCTTCACTGTGCACTTTGTAAATAAACTGATGTTACAAAGGAATAAGATCATTTAGTCTACTAACCAGCCCCATGGTGTAGTGGTCCGTGTATTTGGCTACAAACCTAAGTGTCCCGGCTTCAATTCCCGGTTGGTGCCCTGGGTATTTTTCCAGAAAGGGGACATACTTCAATGGTCACCAGAGTTTTGTTAAGTCAGGCTAAAGTTAGGTTTAAATGTTCCCACCGGCTTCACACCCTCATCTCATCGGGACATGGAAAGAGCCTTCATGTAAAGGATGCACGATTAGTATATTCGGGTGTCCCCTGGGAAATGGTACATTAGTACTGGCTAATCTTTCCACTACTGGGCTAGGAATGATGTGGCCCAGATGCGCAATAAGTACAGATATATATATATATATATTATAAAAGCTACAATTTAATTCATCGATATTGGAATGCAAGAAAATAAATGGAAGAACTCAGTAAGCTGGCCATTAGAAACCAACTAACTTTAGGAAACAGTGGAGTTGAGACCAGTAAAACTGTTTTGCAAAATTAAAAATAACAAAAAAGCAAGATGATTAAAAAGCAAATACTGTAAAAATTTGTTGTCAAATAATGAGTGCATAAAATCACACTTTGATAATGTTTTCTGGATGGGTGTAATCTTGTATCTTAGTAACAAGAGATTGCAGTGAAGTTTGTTGTCTGCATATCCCATTTCCTTTTGGAGACATTACTAATTACAAATCTTGTTTCCTTCACCCTATGTTGCATTTCTATTAAATGTGTCCAAGAGATGCTCGAAACAGATATTAAATATAAGATTGTATAAAAGATAAAATATAAAAACTTGATGTAAAAAACTTTCAAGAGATTGCTGATTGTTGTTTGTTATTTACTTATCCATTACACTATAAGTATAATTTTATTACCTAACAAAGACAAACATTTCCTTTAACATGTATATATAATTATTATATTATATGGGATTTTAATGTCGTTTGTTGAAATTAAATATATACTATCATTAATTTTGTAACAATGAGAGTTCACATCAATAATAAAGTCAGATCTGTTTGATTTTGCAGGTGGACGATTAAGTAATGTAAAAAATACATGTTCTTGATGAAATTGTTTGGACTTCCGGGAGAGATTCCATTGTTGCTTAGAATTCCATTTTATGATCTAGAAAATAAAAAAAATAAAACAGTATGACATCACATATATGACTATTCAGTACCTACAGAGTGTGATAAAGAAGATAACATTCAAAATAAATATGTGTTAATTAATATAGTTGTACAGTAGAAACTCAAAAACTCGACCTAATGTGGACTGAGATGGTGTCGAGTTATTGAAATATCAGTTTTAATGGGCACCATACAAACTGCTAGACAACAAACTGCTTGACAAGCTATAAAAAAATATTTGGAAGGCTGGGTGGGTCAAGTGGCCGACACGACTTGGACCAACTGCTAGACAAGCTCAAGTATAGGAGTACAAAGTGATAGACAACCAAGCGATCGACACAAGAGAACAAATCTGTAAACAGACCAACTGCTAGACACCCAGAAACGACATGGACCAAGTGATCGACACGAGCTGGACCATGTGATAGACAAGTTCCCATATAAGAGGACAAAGTGATAGACAGCCAAGCGGTCGACACGAGAGGACAAACATCG
>CABEEJ010002005.1:42211-52771 GCA_901482245.1 Timema douglasi
TAATCTAAATTATGTAAAAAGTCATGGATGAAGGTAATTTTTCTTTAAAGTAATATAGGTAGAGTATCCTTTTAAGATTCATCCATGAACAAACACGCGTTTCTCAGAATGAGGTGAAAGGGACTTCACCCTAAAATATATTTTTTTATACCTTCTTTCTTGTTAAAATATCTACTGCGTTGCTTCCTGTTAAAGGAAAAAGAGCACGCCATTTCTTTATACCAATAAGAAGCTAGCCATCATAAAACGTGTCGCCAGGACTCTGTCCATTGGTTAGTTTTTACTTTGTTGACCAAGGGAGAAAATGCAAGACGTATGTCATATATAGACCATAGTGCGTATGTTTATATTCAGTATTCAATTCAGGGCAGTAGTAGCGCAGTATTCACAGCAGCAGCAGCAGTGTATTCAGAACAGGGCAGTAGTAGCGCAGTACAACACAGAACAGTAGCACAGTATTCAGAACAAGGCAGTAGTATGGCAGTACAACACAGAACAGTAGCGCAGTATTCACAGTAGCAGCAGTAGCACAGTATATTCAGAACAATTTAGTATAACACAGTACAGAGCAGTACAGTATAGACAGTATGACAGAATAGCAATATCATTTTGACGACGACGACGATGGGGAGGACGATCTCCGGGACCTTGCTCACAGTCCAACACATTATAATATAAGTCACTTCAATATCACAAGTGTGCAGTGATAACAAACATTTAACTGAAATATGTGCAAATAATTTACTGGTGTAATATAAATAAACCGTGTGTGAAATAACAGCCAACAAAATTTCTCTTTCTTTAATAATATTAATACCGATTTAATTAGTGCTCGAACACGGGGCTATAGACAGCTGATTAGACGGTATATTTTCCGTACAGTGGTGATAGGCGCTCGATCACGGAGCTTTATACAACCTATATAAAACATCACATCATCTTTTATCTGGGAATTAATCCGTTGTGTATCAATTCACACCCGAAGTAGGGTGATTGATCACACATATTATTATTATTGACGCCCAAAAGTGGGGCATTTTATACCGAATTGTAACATAATGACTAGAGCATGTGAAGAAGGACGTGAAAGAACAAGGACAAGATTAGAATACTATTCATGAGATGAATTGTATAAAGACAGGATGAGAAAGAGAGCACTCACTAACAACACTCGGGAAACTGGAGTTAGGACAAGATGATGAGGGAGATGAGAAAAAGAAGCCGAAGTCCTAAAGGAAGATAAATGCTAGTTTAATAACACATTTTTTTTATGTAGACCTACTTTATTTTATTTTAAAACCAAATTAACATAATTTGAAAAACAAAACATGAAACAGAGAAACAAACTTCAGGGTCAGATAGTCAATTAACTCATTATACTAAGATATAATATCTGACCAGATCATTGAAAAGGGTGTCAATCAGTGTGGCTCAGGGGTGCAGAATATGTTCAGAGATAAATATTTCCCCAAAACATAACATTTTCATAAAAAAATTTCCCCGAAAACCATAGCGCTCAAAATAAAACATTGAATTTTTTTAGAGGCTGAAGGAAATAAGGATTATTATCTACTACATAGTTTGGAAAATTCTAATATATTTTTAATCATAGTTAATCTTATAGTACCTACATTATAAAAAAATTAGTTTTCTCCCAACTTCTTGTGTGCATTACATATTGCTATTAATTGTTCATTGATACCAGTAGGCTTACTGGTACCAACATTTAATTTTACATCTTGATAGTAAGAGGCAATGGAGTGTAATTCCGGGACGCCTTGGTTTAATTGTTATTTTCATATGACTTTTTTTTTTTTGTAGACTCGTCACTACTGTAAGGTTTATCACTATCAACCATACTAAGATAAATAAATATTGCTATTTACGACTATGAGTTGTCCCTGAAACCATCTAATTTTTATAAACATTTATCTATTGTACAATGTGCAAACCCTAATAGGCCCACTAAATACAACAATTTTATGGCTACACAATTATTACGCTACGCATGTCACGAGTTTAAATAAATTGTGTGCACATCACCGTGTAATTAAGCCACAATATAAGGGTGACTGAATTCAAGCTAGAACAAGATATCACTCACCCTTCCCTACACTCCCTCGCCTGCCCGCCATAGTTACCAAACATCCGCGGTAAAGTAGGTGACTGATGTCTCATCACTCAATCACGCCTTTAGCAAGGTTGAATTATTAGATTTTTTCTTTTCCCCTTATCTCAATCTCTGACTTCTCATCTAGAACTCTGACAATATCTTAGTCCCTAGACAGCGCAACTATTTGTGCTTACACAGACACTGCCTCACTATGGCACATACTGATAGTGTGGGTGTTGAGTGTCATTGGCCTTAGTTTTTCATACAAATATGAAACTACCATATCAGAACCCAAATGTACTAAAAACGCCAACAAAATCGTTGGACTTTTCCCTCTCCCAAATTTTCCCTGCATGTTCGGACATATTCTGCAACTTTGGTGTGGCTCTCCAACCTCTTCCATTGTGAATGCTAATACATTATCTTAGAAATCACCCTAATAACCTTGTTCCCTTAGATATGATGGTGTCACCAATATAATTTAATTAATGAAAAACTTTTATAAGTCGAGTAATTGCTTTCAAGGATAAACAAAGTTCTTTGGAGTCGCCTTACAATGTTTATATTAATCCCATCACAAATATTTAAAATTTTTGTAAATAGGAAAATATAATAACTAGCTATCGAAGTACCAAATTTTAGGTAATTTAAAAATAAAAATCCCATATTAACAAACTTTATTTATCACTTCATTTCAACACTCATTTGGGCTACACGCATATCAACCAACTTAGAAGCATCAAAGCATAAATTATTGAATGACGCTGATACAACCAAATTATTAGATGTTATCAAACAAGAATCGATGACATACTGCTAGGCACTTAAGGCACTATACACATGAGGTGAGCAACCAGGGTTTTCAAACTAAAGGGGCTGGTATCAATTTTATCCTATAACTATTTTTTGTGACATTAAAAGATTTTTCAACCCATTCAGTTACTCTAAACTCACTTGACAGAGTGATGTAGTTTGTCACCAGGCAGATTTACTTTCTTGGCTTGATTTACTCCACCTGTCACAATTTGCAGGTATTCTGCCACCGCTGAGCGGGCTGAAACATCCAACTTGCGTGCAGCTTCATCACACACCCAGCAGTGAACACCTCGGCGACCAGAGAAAACCCATAGCAAGTGCTCGAATCCAAAATCCTCTAATAGAATCAATGTAATACAACTTATTTTAGTGAAGTATATAAAAATTAAGCTAATGGGTCAGGGATGAGGAAGTGTATTTGAATTTGCATGAGGAGATAGAGTATATAATAATTTAGGAAAAACCACTCTTAGTACACCTGACCAAGATCAAGCACTGATCTCCCCGTCACTGGCTGTCTAGTCTAATGTGAGATTGGCTGACAACTTAGACTCAAGTCAGCCAATGAAATTTGTATCTTGGGGAAATTAAAATTAAAGAGAAATGCACAAAAGCCTAAATTACAAAAATTTATATAACTAATACATTTTTATATGAGCTTGTGTGTGTATGTATATATACATACATACATATACACACACATAAGTTAACTGATTCTGGGAAGATAATCTAAAAATACACATGCCTCAAATTATTATCTTCTAGAAGAATGTTAAGCCCAAAAGGGACTGCAAGACAAGTAAGTGAAAACACTAAAATATAATTTATAGTATTTTTGGAAACTAGGAATGAAGTAGTCGCCTTTGTGATGGTAAAAAGGAGACCAGTTTAGAAAATTCAAAAAACAAAAGAGGTATCTTAATGACACTCTTAAAAATCCACACAATAGGTTTCTCTCTTCTCACCTCCAAATCAATTGAAATATAGTGAAGTGTACATAGATTCAGACAGTTACATCGAAAATGATGGGTATGAAAAACCAGATCATAGCGACTGTGAAATGATCCAATGCAAAGCTAAAGAAAATGACTATGTTGTAGTAAAGTTGTGTGCTATGAAAACAGTCGAGCATTGTGTCAGCTGCAATTAGTGCAATCAATTGAGTAAATGAACGAGTACACATTACAAATTTTTGAAAAATCTGCTGGTGATAAATTATTTGTTTCCCCCCAAAATGATATTTCAGTGGTGAATAGTGACATGTGTGTGTGTGTGTGTGTGTGTGTATGTGTAATGTATAGTAGTGTATAACTACATACACACACATTCAATACATTAAGTGTATTTTTAAACACTATAACCATTATTATATCACTTTGAAGAGTTCCTCTACTTCTGTGATTCCCACTCTTTTTTTGCTTGTGTACCCCTTGGCAGCCCATTTCTATTAATTGTGTTCTTAGATTTTATCAAAATGTTTAATCACTATAGATTTAGTTATTTCTGATTAATTTGTTGCAATTGAAAATAAATGGGTTGGTAATGGGATTAAAAACAATATTAGAGTAAGCTGAATAAAACGGGCAAATATTTTTACATTCAAAAGGCAAACGTTACAATAAAAATTAACACATTTAATATATTTATTTATAACTATAAAAAACTATTTTATGCTTGGAATTTAAATCATTTTCTCAAGTTCTAATATAGAAGAAAACCCACACCCACCACCCCTCACCCTATAATTGAGTTAATTTCATAACTTTTGACTGATCTTTTCCTTTCACTACTGGCATATGTTGTGTTTTCCACCATTATTCAAATATTTTTGCGTACCCCCAAAGTCTTGGCATGTACCCTTAGGGGGTACACGTACACAACATTGGGAACCACTACTCTACTTAATATTATTTTATTAGGTAGGTAGGTAGGTACTCATTTACATTAAAACTAATATCTCATTAGGGCCTATGTACATTGTATTAGAGTTAATTTTTATTGTAATATATTTCTTTAATCGAAGCTCTAATATATTTGTGTACTTATTTTTCTTTATTATTACACCCTACCAATAGTTTTTCTCACCTCAATGTCGGTAACTTTTTTTTTTAATGTAGTAATTTCCAATATAAAGGTCAATGATTTAGGAAAGCAATTTCCTAGTGTTTAAGTACCCTAACTCATACTTACATTTTATTCATTTTGGATTTTTTTATTTCAATTATTTTTTATTCCAAAAGGTGAGTTTCTGTGAGAATGACTTTGTGTTAGGAATAAGGATTATTTTAATTTAGAGGAAGTGTACCTGCATCTATGTGGAGGGAGTGAAAAACCATTCAGGAAAAAAAAGATACCCCAGTACAGCCCATCAAGATCGAACCCCAATTTACCCATTTTCGGCAGTCTATTGCAAGAGTAGCACTTCAAACTTTTTCTTTTAAATTTGTTTTCTAAGTGTCACTATTAAATATAAATGAAAACATTTAAAAAATCATGTATTAAAACTAAAACACCCACCTCTCAGAGAAGCATCCAATACTTTGCAAGCAATAGACATGAACCGCCAACATTTTGTACAAACATCAGCACCACTGCAGCATGTTCTTACATCGTCATAGTCTGTCATATCAATATCAAACACAAGCTCTTTCTCAAGTGGTATAAACTTATTTGTGGTAAGATGATCTTTCGGTCTAAAATTAAAGCAAATGTATATGTTTTAATAGTATAATAATAAATTTGAGT
Source organism: Timema douglasi (assembly GCA_901482245.1). Lineage (NCBI taxonomy): Eukaryota > Metazoa > Arthropoda > Insecta > Phasmatodea > Timematidae > Timema > Timema douglasi. Next base: position 47,886 of record CABEEJ010002005.1, read on the forward strand.
AAAGTGTTAAGCATTATTTATTTATTTTATTACAAAAAAGCCATATTTAATAATATCTACTAATTTTAAGCTAAGATTAAGTTAACATACTAAGAGATAAAAATTGAGAAGTATTTTTCATTTATTAGAGAGGGTTAAGTTCACTCCTTTTTCAAATTCATACAATTTTACCAACAAGTCTAGAATCTAGAAACCGAATATGAAGCTTAGCAAACTTTTGTATGATACCAATTTTAAATACTGATTTTATTCACATTAAATCTTAAAAACTCTATAGAAAATAAAAATACATGTAGTAAATTTTTGTTTTTGTATATTATATTCATTTAATTATATATACTTAAAGTCATGAGGTAAATTATTAGTCAGAATCTGGTTATGTTTGTTTCTGTACTAAATCTTTGGTCTTGTTCCTTAGCACACACAAAAAAAGTTAGGTCTATTAGTTTTGTCAAGGGTGAAGATACTTTCACCATATTGTTTTTGAGCACATATAAAAAGTCATAGTTTATTTGGTTCAAATTATATAAAGTTCTCAGTGACAGAAGGACTGGTTTAACTAAACAAAGACTTGAGTATTCTATTAATGGTTCAGATATAGTGCGATGTTTTTCTTCTAAAAATGTCCTTCCGAAAACTGTACTCGTATTATATGCAGAGCCCATTTACTTTTTATTTTTCCTGAAGAACATATTTAAAATTTTAAGGTTGTCTTATGTGCGAGGCCATACTATATTCGGGCCAATACGGTATATTAAAATTCAATCAATTAAAAGATTAAGAATTATGTCTAAAATATAATTTAAGGTAACTCAATTTAGCTTGGAGGTTACAAAGTGTTATTTCAATTATATTAAAAAGCTACAGACTGCTATTTTCAAAAACCAATAAGTTACAAATTTAATTTGAAACAGCTCATTCTTCATGCACCTAACAATAAACCATCAGTAGTTTAAAGCAACAAATGATTTGGAAACCAAATGTGTGGCCTACTTAAATGATACTGATACAAAGAGCAGGCTCTCAATTTACACAAATTCCTTTTTTTTTTCTCTCTCTGTTTTTAGAGTGTCCAGCTAAACTATATTTTTAAATTCTCTGGCTTTTCCAGGTTTTTCAGAGCCAATTTACAACTTTTTTCAGAAATTATGTTTCACAAATATTATTTTATTAAGATCACAGGTTAATGTAATAAAAATTTTAGACACACACTCTGAAATTGTGTTACTCTATGAAGGAACAAAAATATTTCATCCTATAGATATGGGTTGTTGGATAGAACGATCTAAGTTAGATTTCAGTGAGATATATTGAGACATTAAGAGATCATCCAACACCAGTACAGTTTAAAATTATTGTTACACGCATTCTCTTTTGTTTCTTCTTCCTATAATTTAATCAAATTCACACACATGCACATAGCCATGTAGGCCTAATGATATAGATTTTCCCTTTCGTAATATTCCAAATCAAAAGTTCCCACCCTTAATATATTTCAAGTTAATTAACATGCATATAACCCAAACGGGTAGTGAGACGCGGTGATAAAAATAATAATAATTAACAATTTTATAATATTAAACTCAATTAATCCATGTGTTAATCTCTCATCTGGTTTAACAAACCTAGGTGGTCATTTTATTTTAGTATGTTGTTGACAAGACTATGTGTCACCGTCTTAAAATCCTAGCTTTTTGGACAGGTTTCCACTTCTCTTCTGAGTATTTTGTGAACAACAGTTCATTCCCAGGTATTTTTTCTAGCGGTTATTTTTATTTATGTTTCTAAAAACTGACGAAATCATGGTGGGGCCTAGTGAAATTGGAGAATTCTAGAAGCTTTCTTGTCTGACTATATACAAGGAAAAGGGCTCCTCCAATGTTATTTGGCCTGAAACCCCGCTGTAGTTAAGGTCCACGGTGTGCTAACATCCAAATTATAAAGCTTCTGTGTGTTAACAAACTTTAATTCCAACTGTGAAAATTTCTGGATAATCAAGTGTCATTCCATTTGAAATAGAAATGTGTTTCCATTATAAAATATACCTGATGTTCAAATTGTGAGCAAAAACCGTTATTGTTACTCCCATGTTTAACAATGTGCCAATATGAAAAGAAAACCTGAGAAAAGTAACATAACAATTTTAATTTCCAAGGTGAAGGAATGAGGGGAAAAGATAACAATTTAATTTGGCTTCCAGCCTTGAGGCAAAAAAGATAACACTACCATGACTCAACTTTGGTTGAATATGTGAGGTATAGGGGTGGAAAGACATCATGAGAATCACATGTTCACTTTGAGAATTGAGATTTGTATGTTCAACATGGACAGCTGTGTTAAAATAGATTAGTGGTAAGTATTAACTGGATGAAAAATTAATGTTGACTATTGCAAATAAATATTGCATAACTTTTAGTGAATATGTGTCAATTTTAGAAGTTTGATCAATTCCCTGTACTCTGGGTCCCTGGGTACCCTCGTGTTGAAATACTACAGATACACCGTGTGTTAGTCCTTTCAACAATGTTCAAAATTAAGCTGTAACTAGGCAAAAATTATGCGCCAATGAACTTGTGAGAATTTAGTTAATTGTATGACAAATATTGCCTTTGTTCTTGCCAACCATTGTCATAATGTGAGTAATAGCATATATATATATATATATATATATACATACATACACTATTTTGTTATTGACCATATGGTAGAAGCACCAGTTTTTGACACTTTAACAATATTCCAGCACAAAAATAAAATAAAAATTACAAATAAATAAGTTTAGTAGTAAAAGATAGCCTACGCTTTGTACAACATTAACAAAATCTTTGCTTCTAAAAATCTCAAATCTTTCTTTGTGGTGATGTCACTAGATTTGGGTGTATTAGGAGTTGATACTACTTAATTTAATTATTTAGAAGTAATTTTGTCAAATTAACATCTAACACATTAACGTTGTTTGGACAGAGCTAATGTCGAGAAAAATCTGTAAGATAGCGTTTGTGTCATTGATAAAAAAAGGTGAGAGTTGGTGCTAACGGTCCGTCCCGTTGAGAACCAAAAAACCTATCTTCGTCAGCGGTGGACTGGAAAGTCTTGGGCTGAAGTTTTGGGTAGGGCAGAGAGGGTGGGGTAGGGGGCGGATTAGCAGGTAGCCACTCTTCTTCTCTGGCTATTATGAATGAAAACTGTCAGGGAATGAACTATTATTATCACCACTTCTTACTATCCGTTCGGGCTATAAGGACTTACGCTAATGTGTAATGGTAGGGTGACTGAGATGAAATGGAGGACCTACAGCTAAACGTGGGATCCGAACCACAGTGGAGGCCTGGAATTCCACACATTCACAAGTTGTGATTAATACACGTCTTGTCAGAGGTGACGGAAGTGTTTGGCAATCCGATAAATATGTGACTAGACCGAAGAGTGAACCCCGGACCCTCAGCACAGAAGTCTGACACCTTACCCCTAGACCACCAGGTCACCTCGGGACCGAACTAAACCATTGGTTCGTTTTTAAAGTTAACCTCAACTTAATTTAAAAACTAAGCTCACTTAGTTTATTTTAACGCTGAATGGTGGTCAGGGTTCAAATCCCGGGTGGGTAAACAAAGGGGGCATCTTTCTAAATGGTTTCCCTTTGTCCCTTCACAGAATTGTGGGTACATTTCCTCTCTTTTAGATATTGCTCATCATTAACACCAGGGTAATTAATAAAAATATTAATTAAACTCACTAAGTGTGCTTTATGCAGAAATGCCGAACTAATAGAGTGGAGGGAAAGGGGGGAGGGAGGGGGAATGTTAAGTATTTAAAGCATTATCTCTACACGATGTCGAATATGAGTATTTGTTAATTACGGTTATAACCTCATCTACATATTATTTAAATTAAAAAATGGCATCTTGACTCGGGAATTGAATTTAGGACCTACAAACTATGTTTTGATAGTTGTTATAAAACTAATTCATTACATCTGAACAAACTGCAGAAAAAACATTTGACGAGAAAGGACATAAAAAAGGAGTGATTTAAAATGTAGGCTTATGTGTGTGTGTGTGTGTTATGATTGTGGAGGGGAAACAGGGGAGGTGAAATATTGATGTTGACATTCTGTACACAAATGCACATATTTATTGTTAGTATCCATCTGGACACGTCTGTAACCTGAACCCAGCTAATACAATAGTGGCTCTCAAATTATGTTATGCGATGCCATTGTAGGTTGTCGGTGCTAATTTTTTTTAAACTTTTTTCTAGCGATACCTGTTCAGATTATACGCCTTTGTACTAATTACTCTAACCTTAAATCTATGACAGACACAAAAACCATCCCCCGGCCGTCAATTCATCACTGTGCAAGGGTAAACCCACATTCCAACAATGATACATTTCTTGGCAATGCCAGGAATCGAACCCGCAGTAGGTGGACGCACTACCAACGGAGCTATATAGGTCTCGTAATTTTATAGTATGATTTTTTTTTCTAAGTTAAATCCCCATTCAAATATATAGATTTTTTTTTTTACAAAAGGGCTCATTTGTTTTTAAAGAAGGATGGGGAGAGTGCACAGCATCGACTTTCTCGCTACTGTAAATAAAAAAGAGATATTTACTTAAAACCCGTAAGATTATTTGAAACGAGATAATAGACATTGTTGCACATTAGTTTATAGTTCATAGTATTAGGCCAATACATACATTTCACTGTTACATAAATCATAATCAAAAACAAAAGTTTTACACAGCTACAAAAATTTTAATGTTGCATAAATCATCAGATAAAACGAGTTTTATATAATTAATGTTGCAGAACTCATAAATACAAGACAAAATTAGTAAATTGTTGCAGAGAATATTAAAATACAATAGTTTGACACTATTTT
>CABEEJ010002005.1:55720-79769 GCA_901482245.1 Timema douglasi
GTGACTTGGAGTGAGAAGGGATGAGTTGTCTGCTCTACTCTAACCGGGCCGTTCTGTTTCGGGTATTGCGGGGTTGTATCAGATATATTTTCAAAATCCGGGGGCAAAATATGTAGCACCTCAGCTTGTATCAATTTTCATGAGTTTCAGATTGAATATTAATGTGACTGAAGTACCATTTTAAAGTTAAAAGAAGTCGGCATTAATTGATTTATTTACTCCATTTATTACACACGTTTAAGTATACAAAATAATTAATTGAATATTGCATTTGTTTGGCAATTTTTTACGCAATTAATTGAAGGTTCATTGAAATAATACTTATTTCAACTTATAGACCTCCTCAAATACTTCTAACATTCCAAATATGAAATCTTTGCATTATTTGGTTTTCCTTAAAATTGTTGCACAAGATGCCAAAATTTCAAACTTTGAGTAAACACTATGCTTAAAATATACATTTAATCTATATTTAATACACTGATCCAAATTTGGTTTAAGAAGACCTACTAATATATATATATATATATAATTATTATATAATTAATTTTGGGCCATACACCCTTAAAAGGACGAAGTCCAGATGCTCTCAATCCATTTTGAACAGTCTCTTTATAAATACATTGAATAGCCTTATTGAGCACAGGTTAAAAATTTTCTTTCTTTAATTTATTTACTCCTCAAGTTGGAGATTCCCCAATTTTTTTTTTACTTAATTTTCCATGCCCTTATAACCCTTTTGCTCCATATTTAATTTTTACTTCTTATCTTCAGAAATGCTAATTATTGGACAAAAATTCAAAATTGAATATTTGCATGATGATCATGATTATAATCAAATGTGATTTTCAACTAGTAATACATTTTAAATATGAAATTTAGTACCACATTGTCTATAAATCGCATAATAATATATATTTTATACTGATAAAATTGTATACGTCACATTTACCCAAATGTAATATTATTCTGCTAACAGAACCATTTTATATTTTACCTGCAACCCACATTGTCAAACTAATTTCTAAATAAGGATTTGACAGGTCTAATATTGGCCTAATATGGGGCAAATGTAATAAAAAGAAAATGTTTGAAAATTAGGTTACATCAACACAACTTGACCAATTTTGTGCTACATAGCTGCTTTTCTCAATGTAGTGTAGTCTATAAAATCCTATATTTGTGTTCGAAATGATTTCAAAATAGGAAACAGGTCAAGAACAAAAATAAAATAGCAATTAGAAGAAGTAAAATAATTTTTAAAACTCACTAAAGTAATGAATTTTCCAATTGCCATACCAACCAACCAGTAACAAGAGCCACACAGATCTTGCTCAAAGTTCAATCATACTCATTAATTTTTACTAAACATGACATATTAGATTTTAGCTTTTGTTTGAGACTAAAAATATGTTTTCTTATTAGGCCTACATACTGTGTCTATACGCTTATATTACACTCATTTTTCACAACTGTCACCATACTGGTTTTCATGTTTCACTCTTCACAGTGACAGGTCTTCCTGTACACTTTCTTTGTATGGTATGTTTGAAAGCAGCCAATCACACACAAAGCTGATTTTTCTGGGGAATCAGGACAATATAAAGTTGTTTGTTTATGCTTACACTCCCCTTTTCCCTTTCAGGAACATTTGCTTGGTAGAATGATGCACACAGAACAGTTTGACTGGTGTTTCTTGTCTTGAAACTGGGCAGGAAAATGTCTTTCAGTCAATCTAGCATTCTGTGTCATCGAAAAAAGCCTACAATTTTTTTTGTTAGTGTACGCCTTTCATATCCTTCCGCCAAACCATCAAACTCTTTAAGTCTGTACTTTATGTGTGACAGTTTTAGAGCTGGATTTGCCATGTTATAGGCAATGCACCCATTCACTAAGGCGGCCTTAAGTTAAATGTTACTAATAAAGTAAAGAACCGGGTAGATATCACAAATCCTAAACAATTTTTTCCGCCACATAAATATTGCATGTGTGCTACAAGTAATTAAATGTGGAAGTAAACAAGTGCTACTACTGTTATGATTTAGCAGCTGATAAACTGACAGTTCTCAAAATTAAAAACCAGATGTTGGAGGCACACATGCATGCTAGTATGAAAAATTCTGCGTTATAACACTCTTGTGGCTATTTACAACTGTCCCAGCAAAGGTAGATAAAGTTTAAACGTCATGAAGTTAAGTCGATTTCCGCAGTCAATGGCTATACTGCTGAGATCGGATATATTCGACTAACGCATCAAAAGGGTTAAGAGGCTGATATACTGTTAAATCCACAGGATGCATCACGTGTCATGTTATGAAATAGTGGTATCAATTCTAATCCATTCATAGAGCAGAACAGATAAATGAGTGTCAACTGAGAGATGAGCATTTCCTCTCGATGTGGTTATATTTTGAGCCACTCTCACACTCAACTGAGGGTGTCTTTTGAGGAAAGATGAATACCACTTCTTTCCTTGCTTACCATCAGTCTTGCTGTTGATAGAATCCAATAAACTAAAATTGTTTCTTCATCACAGGTTACTATAGCGGATGGTCCTAAGTCACATACTTTTGGACTTATGCCAGAACATTTGTTAAATAAAGTTATTCTAGGCACTCCAAATTGCTTAGCTGCAATTACTATTGGTGTACCCTCTCTCACTGATTCTAAGGCTTAGTAGCCATTTGATCCCTAGAGTGATTTCTTTTAGGTGCCATATCTGAAACATTGTGCGCCAGTTATTGCCACTGTTCCAATGGTTGACACCCATGTCAGACTGGGCAGAAGTTACTAATGAATATATTTCCGGTGACCGTCTAGGGGTGAGTTGTCAGACTTCTGTGCTGGGGGTCCGGGGTTCAAACCTCGGTCTCGGCACAGATTTATCTGATTTCCAAACCCTTCCTTCACCTCTGACAAGACATGTATTATTCACAAATTCACAACTTGTGAATGCCAGGCCTCCATCGTGGTTCATATCACACATTAAACCATGGTGTCTACTCAACTTGACCAATGAAATCCCCGACCTTTTCCCTGATTTCCCCTGATCATTTCCTAAAATTCCTGACTAAAAAGTATGTCATATCCTTCTAANTATATAATTCGTCTTAATTCTCCCCCCCCCCCCTTTGTACTCCCCTCTTGTTTTTCTATTAATTTTTTTTATGAATAATAATAAGTTTTAAAATTTAAAAAAAAAACATTTTTTAAATTTGTATTAACATTGTTTACTAGTCATTAAAAATATATTACACAGCTACAAACAAAAAAATTACAGTTTGAATCACATAATTTACTGATTTAATGATTATTGTATTTCATATTTTAAGTAAAACATTTTCCCAAGAATGTTTATTGTAATTTACTAACTTCCCGACTTATTCCCGTTTTCCCCCCGATCACTTCAAAATCCCGGCTAATTCTTGTTTTCCCCGATTTTCCCGGATGATAGACACCCTGTAAACTGTAGGTCCTCCATTTCATCTCACAATTACTCTAACATTACACATTAGCGTAAGTGTGTACAACCCGAACGAGTAGTATAACACGGTGATGATGATGATAATAATAATAATAATAATATATTTCCAATACAGGAATAAATAGCATATAAATTATATCCACTATCACTGTGTAGCAAGACCAAAAATTAAAAATGTGGTTGTACCCATCATTGACAGGGTATGTCAATAACTGGTATATCACGTTTACTATTATGTCTCCAGTAAGTGACACCCACTTAAAAATATATAGGGCTTTCATACTTTGAAGATTATATTTAATGTCATTTTTTGATAACTTGTAGTTTAGTCATCCATTTAAAATTGCATCCTTAAAATATATTCTATTACTATTATGTTCTTGAAAACTAATCAATATGGTACTTACCTTAATGATTTCATTAGTAAAAATGGATAAAGGCACTTGAGTTTAGTAACATCCCCCCCCCTTAAAATCATGAATATTCAGAATTAGCTGTGTTGCAGGTTTACAGTATGAGTTAAACTAAAACTTCATATATACATTAACAAGAGGGTAGGAAAATTAACATCCCTTAATATTCTTGAAAATCATATTGTGTCAATCATTGGTGCACTTTCAAAGAATGGTGCTTATACTGAAACAGCGTCTAAAAAAAATCAGTGAATGATTATTTAAACTTAGGTATCGCTTGTCTAGCTTTAACCATTTCCTTTATTTATTATATTAATCTATGTTTGATTTACATGTACAATTTCAAGAAAACAACCACTTCATAGTTTTAGCATATTTACTTTATAGCTTAAGAAGAAAATACCACATACCTTGATGAATACACTGCTCCAATGTCTATTTTATGAGGATTTCTTTTCTGAATTTCAGCTTCCAATTCATCTTGATTTGCAAAAGAACGATACCGAATATAGACGTCCTCTGCTAATGTCAAAGAAAACTCACGGTGCAAGAAGTAGTTTGTTGTTACTGAAAATATATATATATTATTAATTGTGTGGATTTGTTTTCAAAGAATGAGCCAAATAGTATATATCATATAGCTTTATGTATACAGCCAGATAAAAAATATTTCATATAAAGTGAAATATGCATAAAGGGTCTACCTACAAATCAAGTTTGGGACTAAAGAGAATAAGAAACACTACCTAAATGTTAGCTCTGTTTAGCTGCTCTGAAAAAAGTTAGAAAGTGGAAGAGTTGGCTGTGCACAAATAGTGTAGTAAAGTGTTTCTTAAGCTCCCTCCAGTTGTATACACCTTATGGGGACCATTACCTAACCAACATACCCCTCTGCCTCTTTGGAATAAAAAAAAATAGAGAAAATAATATCTGCTATCTTGTCTCTGAATTTTTTAATAAACTCATATTGTAGATATATAAATGGTTGTTCCAAATTATCTATTACATTTTTTTATGATACGTTAAACCAATCTGCAACAGAAGGAAAGAAGGGCTCATAAAAATCAATAACATCTCAAAAAAAGATGTGCTAATTTGTTTAGAAGACTCACTATTATTAGGAACTATTTAATGACTAATAAGACTCAGTAGTGTATTGCACACCCCCTAAACCCCTTCTCGTACTCCTAGGGATACACATACTACAATTTGAGAAACATTGGTGTAGAGCAGACACAAATATGTGAGGAAAGAATTCAATCCTCAGGTCAGCTTACCAACTTGTCTATTGACAAAAGCTAGTGGATTTTGTTGAACATCACCTCTCCATTGTATTTATTTGTAAAAAATGACCTGGCGGTCTAGGGTTAAGGTTTCCGACTTCTATTCTGGAGGTATGAGGTTCAATCCTCAGTTTCGGCACAGATTTATCTGATTGCCAAACCCTTCCTTCAGACGTGTATTTATCACAACTTGTGAATGTGTGGAATGCTAAGCCTCCACCATGGTTTGGATCCCACATTTAACTGTAGGTCCTTCATTTCATCTCACAATCACCCTACCATTACACATTACTGTGAATATAACCCAAACAGGTAGTAAGATGCGGTGATGATGATGATGATAATAATAATAATAATAATAATAATAATAATAATAATAATAAATAATAATAAATAATAATAAATAATAATAATAAATAATAATAAATAAATAATAATAATAAATAATAATAATAATAATAATAATAATAATAATAATAATAATAATAATAATATTAATAATAATAATAATAATATTAATAATAATATTATTAATAATAATAATAATAATAATAATAGTAGTAGTAATAATAATAATAATAGTAATAATAATAATAGTAATAATAATAATAGTAATAATAATAATAATAATAATAATAATAATAATAATAATAATAATAATAATAATAATAATAATAGTAATAATAATAATAATAATAATAATAATAATAATAATAATAATAATAATTGTAAAATATAATTTAATGTGCCAATAACCAGTCAGAACTGGCACTATGATCTTTGAGTTATTAGACAAAGAACCAAAGAAGGTCAAGTGATATAGGCTTTAATATCTCATGGGGGAAAACAGAATAGTGCTACTTAATCTGAAGACAATATAAATCATGGTCAATGTGGGAGAAACAAAACAAAGTTTAAGTCTGGATTAATTCAGTTTTTTTTAGTGCCGCATTTTATTACCCATTTGGGTTGTATGTGTATTAAGTGTCCTTCACTAATGTGTTAAAAATGAGCGAGGTTTTTTAGCACCACATCTTACTACCTGTTCAGGTTGTACAGGATGTTCCAGGGTTAAACGGCTAAGCTTTGGGAAGTGGTAGTGGATCAAAAAACCAACTCAAAATGTTGGAAAATGTGCTTATTTTAGCTTCCTTTTCAAGCCAACAGAAAAATACTAAATAAAAAACACATTTTACTGCAGAGGTCCTCGGCAATGGCTTAATATTAAGTTTCCAGGAAGATAGATCAGTTGCAATGGACATGTGGCTTCGCATTAGCATTCACCTGATTTAACCCCATTTTTGTATGAGGAGCTCATAAGCAATCATTACGACAAAGGATAACACAAGTGCAGGGGTGCAGAATATGTTTGAATGCAGGAATGAAGTTTGAGGGTAATTAAAGCAGTCCAGGGGAAATTTGGTGCAGGAAAAAGTCCAACGATTTTGTTGACTTTTTATTATATTCTAGTTCTGATATGATTGCCTCTTACGCTCAAAGATGTAGAATTAAATGTTGATACCGGTAAGTATATTTTTTTTTACAGGAAAGTGAAGAATTTAAAGCAAAAATTAAATTAACTAGAGTAAGCAAATTGGTTCAAGAAATGTGTCAACTTATGCTTTGTATGCACGGTAGAGTTACAATAGTGCAGTGTTCTCCATGCGTAGAAAAATACAAAAGCATCTTTAAAGAGTGAATAGTTGCTTGTCCTATCACAGAGAAAAAGAGACGATTATTATTACATAATTACATAAAATATAAATGGTAAAGGAGAGGGAAAGGAAATGCATCACATAAATATATAAGTTTAACAAATAAGTTTATTAAAAAACAAACAAAAAGATAGAGAATTACATCTGAGTGAAAATATGTTAATTCAATTATTTAACGATAACTGTAATCTGTTATCGAGGTTGAAAACATTCGGTTGGACGAATAGATATTAACACTTTGTAACAACTAACTGAGAGAAGTTAGATAGAACATTTCGTTTAGTTTAAAAACTCTAGAAATAAGGATATTCGCTCTTACTCGAACGAAGGAGCGTTTGCCACAACTTGGCAACAGTAAAAAAGGAATTAAGTTTCAAGGAATATACATAAAGACAATCTAGCCCACCTAGTAGCCGACTAATACCTGAGAGGTCTAACCATGAATGATAGTGACACCATTGAAAATAGAAACATAGCATCAAATCCTTAGAGTTACTAAGAAGAATATTATTTAAGCTATGTAGCTTGTATTAACCCTCATGGAGAGTTACGAAAAACCTAAGAATAATACCCTATAAGAGGAGCTTCCATTTTACAAATAAGAGATGGCTAACAATCAGGCATCTAGACAGTATTTTACTATGATCGGTCATTTCCTAATGAGAACTGCCAGAACAATTAACAGTAAATTTATACATTTATACATAACTAGGGCATACAATAGCTAGTAGAAACTATCTTTGAACACTTAGATAAATATGGCGTCTGAATGGGCCGGAACCAAGCACTATCCCCGCGGGTTACTACTTAAATCTAGTAGTGCTTCCACAGGCTGTGCTCTGTATATAGCTACACAAAAAGGGTGCAATCATGACTGCAATCAGTCACTGACCTAACTAGATCCAAGAATAAAGTGTTAGATGATCTGATTGTAGCCATAGATATCCTAAGCGTGATCATACTGTTTAGGGAGTCATCAAAATATAACAATGTCTTAAGGACTTAGAAGAGGAAATCAAATTCATGATCTCAGAATACACAATCACCTGGTCCTATACATATTTAGAGCATAGGGCCCTTGTATTTAAATTATGTCTTATGGGCATAGGGAAATAACTGTCGGACTATCTGACCCAAGAAACTATGTTTGATGGACATACAAAATAACGTCAGACATTCCGACTAAAGAAACCATGTCTGATGGACATAGAAAATAAAGTTAGACATTCTAACTAAAGAAACCATGTCTGATGGTCATAGAAAATAATGTTAGACATTCTGACACTAAAACTTGTGTCTGATGGACATAGAAAATATCTCAGACACTCGAACACAATACACTATGTCTGATCAACATAGAAAATGAAACAATACTAGTGTCCTCAATACCTTACACTGGGGGAAAAATTAATAAGTAAATAAAACACTATTTGTATGGCACACATATATATTTTAGATAATATAGGGCCTACATTCAATCTTCTATCAAGTATACAATAAAATACATTGATTAAAATCTATTTATTCATCAAATTCCATTAGGTTAGAGTAATTATTTTAAATTTTCTTTGTATTTACACATAAGTTATTTCCTTTAATATATTTTAAGTATGGTTATTTGATTCGATCCGGCATTACTTTATTGCTGTAAAGTTACAATGAAGGTGAAGAAAGTCAAGAAACTAGAGAAGATTCATAAATGACGCAACACACTTGCCAGTTAGCAGGCAAACTGATAAAGCATATATTAGTAAATATGAAGTCATGTTCTTTTCATGTTGGCCATGCAGGGTTTAGAGATGGGTAGGAGAAAAGGGAGGCCATGTAATTAAATGACCACAACATTAACAATTTATCTGTCTTCATGTATTAAATAATTTTTCTTTTCATTATGTAACCAGTGGGTTAAAATGTTTATTAATTTTTTTCACAAATAAAACTTCAGCATCTACTTCAGAAATTTCAATTTATTTCATTGGCTAAGTTCTCCACCCCCACCATTAACTAGCCCCGAGAAGCTCTACTGAAACCAATGGCGGTCGTGGACAATATTTAAAGAAGAAGATAGAGAGAAGGAGATTGGAGAAGTTCGACTAGTCATAATGTAATTCTTATTTTCTAGCTTTCCTCCCATTTCTTACCATCTCGTTCTCTTATTTTTTTACTTGTCTTATTAGCCAAACATTCGGGCTGTAGGCCTACATTTAGTCACACTAAATTAGCAGAAAAGAGGAAGGTATAACTTAGAGGAAAGGTAATGTGTGTATTCATTTGCTTAGAGGGAGAGTGAAAAACCACACTTAGTACGGTATATCCATTTAGGTATTGAACCTTATAATAATACTTAATATTTAGCAGCGCATCTTACTACCCGTTCGGGTTATACGCTTAAGTAGTAATTGGGCTAATGGGCTAGAAATCGGGAAGGTTGAATATAGAGGAAGTGGAAAACCATTTAGGAAAAACCACACCCAATTCAGCCGACCAAGGTTTGAACCTCGACCACACTACTTGCACAAACTAGGAAATAAAAATTATAATTGTTTCATTAAGCTAATAGGGCCTAAGAAAAATAATATTGACCGCATGGCAGCTCCTTGAACATAGGTCTGTTGTGAAATGTTATATATAAATTAGGTCTCAACTGTCTGAAGCTAATACTGAACACTATAACAACACAGCCATCACACATTACACATAACTTAACCCAATATTCTCTAGATCGATCATTCGCATTGTATCCAAATTTACTTAGCTATGTTCCAACCAAAATATGTAAAATTATTTAATAATAGTGTTATATATTTACCAATCATTTGAATACAAATCAACTTCATTGCCCTCTTTATGCTCTTTTAATGTAGGTTGGTCTATTTAATAAATAAAATACTATACTAAGAATTGTAAACGAGGTATTTTTTTGCATCCCTGGCTCTTTCTATTTGGAGACAGGTGACAACATGCAATATGGGATTGTCCTTGAAATACACGGTTGGTGGCAGCCCTAGTGGCAACAGATTTAATTATCTTAGTAATTAATACAAATCCGACATATTACCACAGTTGGTAGCATGTATGTTTACTGAGTTAAAGGAACCGAGTTTGATTTCCAGCAAGGCCGAAAAATTTATCATTGATGAAATGTGGTTTAACTTGCCCTTCCAGAGTAACGAATTAATGGCCAAGGACTGGATGTTGTGCCTGTCCTAATCTTAAATTAGATTATAAGACATATGAAGCTACGACAAGCCTAGCAAGCCAGTAGTGGGAAATATGGGCTTATGACTTGAATAAAAAACTGACACAGGCTGGAAAAATGGATGTAAAAAAAAGTATTTAATAAAGCTTTTTCTAAGTGGGCTAGAAATGTTAAGGTTAATTAAGAGGAAATACACCATCATTTACTTGAAAAAGATTAGAACTTTCAATTAAAAGCCCCAACTCACTAAAACAAAATTAAAAGACTCAACTTCCGAATTATCGAATCTGATGCACTGATTTAACATGCTTGTATTGAGTTTGCTCTTATTTTATTATTGTAATCGACGTAGCTTAAATAAAGGGCTACTATTGTCTGCTCAGGTAAGAAAAAAAAGCCTTATCTATGTACCCGAGTGGGTTGTATGGCAAATGTGGTTAGGTATTGGTTTCTAAAATGAATTAACTTATGAACTGAAATAATCTGGAGGAAAATTGTATTAAAAGTGTCAGAAAATTTTTCAAGCTAGGGATGATAAATGTCCGGGATTAAAATGTTGGCACATCACCAGAGATAACCGATAAACTAGTAGGGGGCTGTAGTAGGCCTACAATTTATTTTGAGGAATTTTCTGAAATTGTTTTATACAACAGAATTAGTCTATTGATCTTATTAGCTAATGCCAAACAACACGTACAAGGTTCTTTGATACACAGTCTATTTTAATAGTCATTATTTCATATTTTTTTCTCACTATTTAAATCAAACTACTGTATTTGCAAAAGTAAATAACAGTAATAAAGGGCCAAAGGTGACAGCAAGGTTAGCAACTCACCATTTCCATAACTTAGCCATCTATAAAATGGACCATATGGGAAAAGTCTTTTATAATACACTGGGAGTAAATCCGGTAAAACTTCTGGGCTAAAATTGGATTGCTCCATGACAAAATATTGGCCAAAGTTTAAATTAAATTAAAATAGTATTTTTCACCTTACTAAACCATTTCTTTTGGCGCCAAAACCCTTTTAGGTGTGTTGAAAATATAATTTTACCAACCTCAACATTTGAGATGTATAGCAACAAGTTGAGTAAATATAGGTCATTTATAAAAAATAAAATAAAAACGTTGGTTCTTAAATTCAATATAATTTAAATAATATAAGTCACGTAAATTATATTTAAATTGATAGATTTCAAAATGACTAGAAAAGTGATACTATTATTTTGTAGTGTTGGTATTTTCATGATACTCAACTATTTGTTACATTTTTGTGCATGTGTGCCCGCCATTATCATTTGTGATAGATTCTAAAAACTTTTTTAGATTTATAATATTGTATAATTTATTTTAAAACAGTGATTTATTGTATTTTGACAAAGCCATCATGCCACAGGGTAAAATGAAGGTAAAATCTAAACTTCCAGCAAAGGCAAAGCCACAGAAGAAGGCAGCGAAAGGCCCAGCCGTTACTAAACGAGGGAGTAAGTTTTTTTTTTAACCATGCCATGCCTTAGGCCCATTACAAACACCATGTTCTAATTCGGGCAACAATTCTTAAATATTTTATAAATATTTATTTTTTACAGCAACTATGAACATCAAATCAAAATAAATATTCATCTTAAATTTAAATAGATCCACACTTATAGCCTATATTAACTTTAGAATAATGTCTAATTGTAGGCTATGCCTTTAGTCATTGTTGGCTTGGCTAGTTATTGATATTAAAAATTAAAAAATAATTAAAACTAGAGTTATTCTTGCATAACATAGCTTTTATGAATTTTCATTATGTATAACATTTATATTTTAAGTTTATTCTAACAAAGAATTTGTTTTGAGTAAGGCCTAAGTTTCATTTAGCTTCTTTTTAAAATATATTTTGGGTTTACACCGTTGGAGAAACATTAAAAATTAACCTAAAAACCACAGATATAAATAACAAAAACGCGGGAAAACTAGTTTGGTCATTAAATGAGATTATACATTTCATCATAATTTATCTAAACTAATGAAAGGATACCCAATTTACATGTTCCAAATAACTGATTTTTTCAGCAAAAGGTGGCCATGTAAGTAATTTACCACAATCATACTATAATTAAACCCACATCAGTCATGTATGCTTGGGGACTGGGTCTACACACATCTCACTAAAGGGCTTAGAAAAACTATGAATTCTTTTTGCAAACGGAAAAATACAAAGAATCAATTAATGCAAAGATAATAAAGACCTACATATTTTTATTTTATTTTACTTAAATTTATACAGCCTAAATAAAAGATTTGCTCACAGTAGTGACCTTTTGACCATGATATTTAACATGGCCTTGAAAGCTGTAATCTGAGTTCTGGCATATTTGCTTCAACATAAACAGTAATAATACAATAACTAGACATGGTAGGCCTATGTGTACTTTCTGAAATGTTGCTTTCACTAATCACTGTTCTATAACACATTCCACACCTAAGATTGAATTTTTGAAATCATCTGGGTGTGTATTACATTTGTGTTTGCAGTTAAGTTATGCATGGGAAATGTAGAAGCAGTGTCTACCAAAGAAACATAGCTCATTAGGATAATTAGTACATATGCATATAATCTGAGCAAGAAGTAAGTTGCTGTGCTAAAGAAAATATATTAAGTTCACTACAAATGAAGTTCATAATGGAATAAAAGATGTAACCTACTGAATTCTCCCAGAAATCAAAATTAATCCAGGGTTGTGGAATCTGACTTGAGTCAGAAGCAATTTTGGGTGGAGTCAGAGTCAATTAAAATGTAACGTCTCGGACTCAGGCTTCAAAATAAAAACTTAGGCTAGAACGATATTTTATACTTATTTTTATTATATAGAATGGGAATTTTTAAATTTGAATTGACATATTTATTTAAATATAAATTCTCAATGTCAAAAAAACTTCTCGGGAAGTACCTAATCTGTATTGGAGCATTTTACTGCAGTAAATTGGTTAGGCCTATAACTAATTACTATACATTAGCCATTTATGAGGGAGTCAAAACACTTGAAAAATAGGTTAGTCGAATATTTGGCATACTGACTCTACAACCCTAAATTAATCACTATGGCAATAATTTGCAATGTTTAAAAAAGTGCCAAAGAATGGGTAGCCTTCATGATCTTTACAAAGCTTTTTTTTTCTCATTGCAAGTTAGCTCGAGTAATATAGTTTCCCAAAGCACTTGCTGCTTCTATTTTTCACCTATGTGTTTGTTGGATACACGCTTATCTTCTAGTTAAAATGCAAAGGGTAGTTTTAAATAATGTTTACTATACTGACGCCTTGTTAGCAAGTTGGCTCTGTACTTGGGCCACTCTTATTCTCTAAATGTTCATTAATGACTTACCTTCTTCTCTTACTATAAGTATCACCTCTATTTAGATGATTTACAAATATATCTTTCTCACAGTACAGCAAACGCAACTATAGATAAAGTTAATGCTCATTATTACTTATTCAGGCTATATGCCTATGTACTAATTACACTAATGTGTTAGGAATTAGGAAGGTTTAATTT
Source organism: Timema douglasi (assembly GCA_901482245.1). Taxonomy (NCBI): domain Eukaryota; kingdom Metazoa; phylum Arthropoda; class Insecta; order Phasmatodea; family Timematidae; genus Timema; species Timema douglasi. The sequence goes on from CABEEJ010002005.1 coordinate 69,360, forward strand.
GAAGAGTGAGTGGAAACCCATTTAGGAAAAATCACCTTCAGGGATCTTTCAGGATCAAACCCTAACCTCCCCGTATTCTGCCGTCTAGTCTAATACGAGAGTGGTGGGTTAGACCATGTGGCCACTGAATCAGGTAACGATCTGTTTATGGTCATGTTGGAATGGGCTTCAACCGAACCCAGCCTATTTACAAGAAATTCCTTTAGGGCAAGGCGCGAAATTTCCAATCGCCAGGTCGCCATTGGTGGCCAGACATTTTAGTCTGGTGACCAAAATTTGCTTTTTAAAATGTGTTTCAAACACACCCAAACTATATAGGCTCAGATTCTCGTGTCTCAAACCTGCACACATGTTAAGTGCCTTGGAAAGCGAGTGCTTTCAATCTCCATTTCCGGGCAACGGCATTTACCCTCCATTGAAGAAAAAACCGCTGAGTCACACCCTCCTCCCACCTTCAGTCCTCGGACACCTTGGATCAGCCTCCCAAAGAAAAAATTCTTCAATTTGAAATAGAAAAATAAAGAAGTTCTTCACTCTTTAATCCAAACCCGTTTAATGAGAAAAAGGATTTTCTATGAGCAGAATGGGCAGACTACAAACTTTTGTTTCCTTCACGGTCTTTGAACCAGAGGTTGGAGAAGAGTCGTAGATAGTGAAAAGTGTTCAGAAAGATTCTACAATTTGCTCCAGATTCTCACATTTTGTGATGTTAAACCAGTGAGCACAGCTCTATGTGAGAGGGGCTTCAATTGCCATAACAGACTCAAGACTCCTTAAAGGAACTCTCTCGAGATTGAAACACTGGATGGTTCTAAAGTACTACTCTTTTAAAATTGCTCATATTTTTCATAATCATGAATATAAAATAGTGTCAACCAAAAATTTTAGTCTATCTGGCATCTTCAGGCTTGAAATTTCATGCCCTGTTATAGGGCCATAGCAAGGCTCTTATCTTAATTAAATAACTCTACAGCTCCTAGTATTTGACTAAATAAGTATTATACCATTTAACTCAAACTAAGAATCTTAGGTATACCTATTATTGATTGCAAATCTTGCTTGAACAAATCAAACTACCAAAACATGTCAAAAACCTACGTTCCTCTAAGTACCCTAAAAGGGCCCAAAACTTTTATTTTATCTCAAAGCTATACCCATCCAAAGAATGGTATTTCCAACTATTACCTTTCAAATTTAGTCAATGATAGTTTCTATTGTTATTATTTAAGCTTGTTTAGTTTATGTATTGTTTAAGTGTACAAGGCAAACTAACCATAACTTTGCCAAAAGGTATCAAAATAAAGACAATAAATAAATTTATACAATTAAACCAACATATGCTGAGGGACATTTTCGTATTAAACTTGAAACTCAAAAAACCTCGGTTTCCCTAAACTCTAGTTTCTCACTCTCCTATGCAAATATGAATGAATACATTCCTCTTAATTGGAAGCAATCGAACCTGGGACACACTGCTTGTTGCACCTAAGTTCTACTACCACTGGTTTGGAAAGTCAGGGAAATGACAATCCATGTATGTCACTTTTGTTTTATCAAAAATTGTAAAGCCACAGAACGGAAGTATTGTCAAAAGTGAGAGTAACATAGTGCTTAAAAGAAACCCTAACACTTTCATTGTAAAAAAATTATGTAACTAAGTCGGAAGTCATTTAAGCTTAGCAAGCTATTGACATAAAAATGCCGTTCAATTTGTGTAATAATTTAAGTACAATTTTTCAGTTGATGTTTCCCGAGTGTTCTATTGCCAGAATGCCAGTGCCTTTACTCCTGTTGGAGACAAGACTGCATATTTCATTTTGCATGGCTTAGCTCCATTCTTTCAGAACAATTTATTGGACCGCCTAAAATCATGTAAAACACTTCCTTTTTTTTTTTTTTTTTCCCCTNTTTTTTTTCACGCATCTTACTACTAGTTTGGATTATACACTGTAATTTGTTTTGATGAAAGCGTTGAATAAAGTTATTCAAAGAGGACAGATTGACATTGCAATCAAATTTTGGGGCAAGCAAAATCATAAAGTCGTCATTTGTTACTTAAACAGTGTGTATTTCGATGGTAACAATGCTAAAGAATTACTTAAGCATTTCTTGGATGTTGTTTCTCCTCTTCCACTTTCTTAAGTTGATACAAGTGTCACTGGATGGCTCAAATGTTGATTTAAAGTATATAACACTTCTTACCTGTCACAGACAAAGTATGTAGTGTGCTGCTAAATCTGGGAACATGTGGGCTTCATATTGTTCATGGTTCCTTGAGAACAAGATTGGACTCTGTTGATTGGGAAATAAGTAGCGCTTATTCTGTCACAAGTACTATCTGTTACCTGACTCCAGCTTGTCAAGTATTGTTTACCCTGGTTGTACAACTTTTCCTTTGACATTCTGTGGTGTGCAGTGGTTAGAGAATGCAAAGTGCTTTCTAAGGGCATTACAAATTTGGGACCATGTTGTTAAGTTTCTCAAAGAAATAAAGTTTCCTAAAACAAAACCTGTAAAGACACTGAAAAGAGCAGCCTGTGATCCATTCATGAAGTGTAAAGGTCGTATTACATGTAGCAGGTTGCAGGGCTGCTTTCTGATATCGTTTTGCAGTGCTGCAAGATCATGTAATATTGTAATATACCTAAATAATCAGTGCATGTGTCAGAAAGCTGGCAGCGCAAATATCAAACGAGTTTGATATTTTCTAATCGGACTATTGCTTTCTGCACCGTGTAATCGCTTTCTGCGCTTTCAACTTGTTGAATGATGTACTGAGAATGCTTGCGCCTGATTGAGATAAGGTAGTACCAGACCAGAGGATCGCCATTTTCTCAACAGTTTCGTTTGTGTGAAAAATGTTCACTGTATTTATATTAGATTATAGACAAAATATGCTTGTAGGTGTCTTCATACATAGGTAATTTCGGAAGTCATCAGCATCTAACTCAGGTAAAATCGTCACAGTGTTCCATTTTAACACTAAATTTCAATTCCACACATGTTTCTTTCTGTGTTTTACAACACCACGAGATTTCAAACTTTGGTAGTACCTGTACAATATAAGCAGCTCTTAAGCTTCTTCTTGTTGACGAGACATCTAAGCACAAACTGAACCAGCACATTCAAGTGCGGACGATAAAATAACCCCCTCCACTGAGTGGCAAGATGATCATTTGTCAGCTTGCAGCGCTGCAAAACGATGTCAGAAAGCAGCGCTGAAAACTGCTACATCTAATGCGGCCTTAAACTAGCTTTCTACAAGACATTAAGCAGCCTTTCCTTTTTGATGGGATTAGATATATTTATTTTTTTTCCCATCATTTTCCCTGAACAGATTGGTATTACGTTTGCTTTCTTATTCGTGAAAAATCCGGGGGGTGGCGGGTATCTTCTTACAAATGCTATAGGAGCCCTGCACTGAGCTATCCTGGAATCATCTTGTTCCTACAGTTATTTTTCACTCATTAAGGCAGAGTCTGATGGATGTGTGGAAAACATCATCCAACAAGTAAAGCTATCATTGATAATGCAGCCACCAGTGTCGGAGGGGGGGGGGGGCCAACCCTATGCTGCTTAGTACAATGAAATACAATTACAATAGACTCACAATTAACTGAGGCACTCATTCTTTCAGTGTCCAATTTTAACACAATATTTATACAATAGTTAAATAGAGAGCATTAGCACTCTGAGCCAAGCATATTATATTGTATCTATTGACAGTAAATATACAAAGCCTTGGCCCCTTTTCACACCTTTTATGTGTTAGCCATAATACTTATTCACAAAAGTATCATTAAGAATATAAAAAAAAGTGTTATATGTTAATATAGCCACCTGTAAAAAAAACATGGCAGCTACTGTAGGCCCTACCTAGTTCATTCCCATTAGTTCTGGAATTTTTTGATAACTTAAAAGCTATTAAAAGGCACCACTCTGGATTCAGAGTTGGAATATAATAATGTGCCAACTCGGCTTCATAATAAAAACTTATAATATTATAGCAATATATTATAACTATATCATTTGGATTTTGTACTATTTTATTTTTAAGACTAATATTTGAAATTTTGATTGACAAATTTATTCGAATATAAATTCACAATGTCATAGAAGCTTCCCAAGAACTCATCTCTATAGGATTCAATTTGTTATTACTAATTAATATACCTTGACCATTTATAAAGGAGTCGGACAAAAGAAAAATAGAGGGGTCAGTTTAACTGTCCGAAAAAGCCATAAGTACCGTGAATGGACTATAGACAGGTTCTAACTACTTATTGTGTAAGTTAGGGTCTTCGATAAATATTCAGTTTTCCCTGCTATAATTTTTTAATGAAAAACTATTCTTAATAAAGATAAGCCTATATACATAAAATAAACATTTGATACAGACCTGTATCCAATAAATTATGTTTCAAATTATAATGCCATACCACTTGCTTCTAAGGCAATATATTGTCTCTAGTTGTTAACACATCCTGGAACACTTTGAGCTCCGCTCTCGCATTAATGTTTGCCTGCACAGGCTTGCCATTGTTTTTTGCCTAATTTTAATAGTAAACCATTAATGCTCCAGGATGTCCAGTAATTTGGAATACCGAGAATTTAGCCTTCATCTTAGGGAAAAGTTTTGGCATTTCATACAAATTTTGTAATATTTACATTAGTTCTTAATAGCAAACTTTTTATTTATAGCTGTAAAGACAACTTTTTTTTTTGTTAAAATGTTTACTAGAATTTATCATACCTTCTTATCTTTAAATATAGCCAATTGAGCAGACTAATCCCAGCTTTCAAGATACACATGTGATTTTCCCCCTACCCCCATCTATTCTTTTCTATAGTAACATGACTTGTTTTGGTTTTAATAACTCTTCACACACACACACACACACACACTCACACTCACTATTAATGATATGGCAGTTTTCTAGAATAGGCCTAAAAGATGCCAAACTCCCATGACCCAATAACATTGCATGGTAAGAAATGTTCTGGAACAACCTTTTCTAAATGCTCTATTTGACATCTGCTATTTTCACATTTGTCCACACACTCATTCTAAGATCTCTCATGGTTAATACTATTGTCAAATTAACCTTGGACTCCTCTCTACATTCAATTCACCCTATAGTCAATATAGACTAAGCCTAAAATAAACATCCCTTGGAAAAGTGTGCTTCCGGAAGCAAACTTTAGGTTTCAGATGTTACTTATCGCCAATATCCTTTAAAAGTTTTAAAAGGTCCACCCCAGCTTTTTAATTTGTGAAGGATATCTCCACTTTCTTAGCTTTCTTGTTTTAAAATAGCTTGTATAGACATTCCTTTTCTCTACTATCAAACACACTTGCGATTTTCATTAAGGACTTAACTTTTGATGTGTATAATGTAATATCATCTAAAATACTCGTCGTAGCAGTGAACTTGTGGATCATGAAGCAGATTGTATTGCTAATTTATCAAACTTGGCTAAATCCGGTTTACGTTTATTAACATTATTTATTTTTAGGCCGATGAATTGATGTGGCCTTAGAACGTGAAGTTCTGTGACTGACAGCTAAAGGTGTAGTATTGGTAGATGGTACAGTAAATCCATAGTCAAGACTACCCTGTACTGCTAAATTTGCACTAACTTGCTTACATGACTGATTTATCAACACCAACTTTGCTTGTCTCTTTGGTAAAGCGAGCCTAGTTGTGATTTAATTGAATATATTCAACTTTAAAATTGTCAAGAGAGTTGAGGGAATGGTGTTTCAAATCTTCATAATAATCATGGAAGAATTTCCAATAAGTTATTTCCTGATGAATGATAAACGTTATTTAAGAAAGGCATTGATACTTTGTATGTGAAATGTTCAAGAACTTTCTGTCCTATTATTATATAATCACAGTCAATATATTTCTAACTCACAGTAGACTATACTGCCGATGACATGGCAGTCGAGGTTCGATTCTCAGCCCTGTGTACTGAGGGTGATTTTTTCAAAATTGTTTTCCACTCTCCCGCCACAAATGTGGATACACTTCCTCTAAATGTAACCTTCCTAATCTCTAAAACCATTAGGGAATAAGCCTATAACCCAGCGGTGCTAAAAAAAATATCTAGTTGACCTCAGTTGTCTTGAGGTAATATGCTTGCCTTAGGACGTGATGCTCATGGGTTTAAATCCAGCCAAATTCAGCGGATTTTTCTTGAGTGATAAAAACACATAGCAAACGTCTTTCAAAGGGGAAGTAAAGACGTAAATCCCATTTTGATTGTGGCACGTAAAAAAATCCAGGGCGGTATGGGAATATACCCTTCCTCTCAACATTGGTAGTCCCTTTTTCTCTTGCTCATATAAATTCTCTTGTCCTGATATAATCATTCGGTTCAGAAAGTGGACATTAAATACCTCACTTAAATGTTTTTTAATTAAATAAATATATGTACATATATATGACATACTTGCATTACTTGATTGTTAAATTTGGTATTACATAATATTTTTTTCAGGATATATTTGAACTAAAATCATATTTTATGGCACAAAACTATTGTTCAAGATTGGAACACAGATATACATAATTAGGGCTCAATTTGAGTGCTCCCCTATATTGGAAGAGCCCATAAACCTGGCCAAAGACACCAACACATCATACCATCTTAAAAAATATTTACGCTATCAGCAAAAATGCTCTATATCTAAACACAAGACAGAAAACAATTTCACTCACTATTTTGTTTCACTCCTGAAATCTCAACTCGTTAAAAAATACAAGTGTGTTTGAGAGAGAGACCCTACACAATTTGAGAAAATTTCATCTTTTATAGTGTACCTCTATTAACATTATGCCCAGCCCTATCTTATAAGCTACACCATAGTGGAAACAAGTAAGGTGAGATTATTACCTTACAGGGTAAATGGAGGGTACATTATGGATTTTCAAGAACTATGACATAATTAACTATGGCCATAAGGAACACAAAAGCTCATGGCCGCCAGGACTTAACTCACATTCACTCCTATTCTGAGAAACCTCCATCTAATCCAATCTCCTTTAAATTTGTAAATTTTGACATGGATTGTTCGATGAACTTAGTCTAATTTTCTGTTTCTCAAAAAGGGATAGAAACCTTTTAATTGCCAATTCTTATCTTGTAACATTTATTTTTCTTCATAATAAAGGGTTGAAAAAGGTGGAGAAGTATTTGCAATAACTAATGGGAAAATGCACTTTTTGGGGGGTTGGAAAGGTCTAGGAATTTAAAAATCTATACAGCGCTAACCCTTATTTACACTCACTTTCATATTTTGATTCACATGGCATGTTTTTCGGCAAGCTTTAGCATTTACTGCTTTAATTATGCTTGACGCATTTTATTTCATGCATAAAACTTAAAAATGTATTAACCCGGTAATATCTGCTTCTTAAGTATTCATTGTTTGTTATGTTATGTGATTATGTTTGTAGATCGTCCCATCTCTCCAAAGAAACAGAAACATGACGAGTCACAGAAATTGAAAAAGATCATCACCAAAACGGTGAATGCAGCCATGGAAGATGATTTGAGAGCACAAGCCCTGGATGGTAAAAGATCTCTGAGAGTTAGAAAAGAAGTCGCCCCAGCGCCAGCCCCCAAGCAGACTAAGAAGAAGGGCAAGAAATAACACACTGTTTGAAACCTGGGGTGGTGTGCATTAATTATTTTAAAATTATATTTCATAAATCACGTTTACGATTCATATTTTTATATGAATAAGGTTTTAATGATAGCCTAGAAAACTAATATTGAAAACACAACATATTTTTATAATATATTGTGTCATTCAGGTACTGATAAAGTACAAATCAAAGTATGCTTTGTCTTAGAAATAACAGGTGTACTTATTCATGTGTTCTCCCCTTTATAGTTTTTTTAAAAATTTGGAACAATATGCTGGTGCAAAACAATATGGAATGAAAGTGGTACATTTTAAGTTATTTTTCTCTGAACATAATTACATAATTTACAATGTTTTTGCAAGTATTTAGATGAATGAAAATCCTCCCTATTGCTCTTGAAAAAAGCTCTCATAAGAAAATAAAATTTTAACCCATAATTTTCAGAAAAGAAAAATAAGTATGACTGATGCATCATGATAGAATTGACATATTATACTCTAAAAAGATTTTTTTTTAGCATGCTGCTGTATGGCGCCTTATAATAAATATAATTAAATGTTTTAATGATTTAAACAATAGCCTTCTACATTATTTGAATTATATTCTTATAATATTAAGTTGAAATATTTTAATTTTTCCAGTTAAGATCCTCATTAAATGCAGGGCACAAACACATCCATTTAGATAACTCTGTAATTAAAACTTATTCCCCCATTTAGTACCAGCTACAAAATTATTCTGACTGCATTTAGTTATCTTGTAGGATAATTTTTTCCAGTGACTTTTTACCCATTTTAAAATTATACTTGTGTTCTTTATCTACTACATGATAAAAGTTTACATGTAAAGTTAGAGTTGTTTCTGACCTAAGGTCAAATTATAAGAAAAAATAACAAAATAAAAAGTTATTTTAAAATGTCCAAACAAATGTTCAATGGGCAAATTCGTGTTGTAAAGTATAATAGAAGCGACACCTAGCTCTTATTTTTACAGCACTTGTCACTAATGTGCTGAATCACTGGGCTATTTATTTATTTTCATTAGTTTTAACAGGAAAAGAGCCATACAGGAACATACTACTTGCCAGCTTTTGAATAGTTGGCTAAATGGGGAAAAAAAGAAGAAAAAATGGAAATAACATTGGAATTTTGTTTATATGTAGCATATTTATTGGCAACAATATTTTAAATATAAGCTGCTAAGGCCCACTTTCTCAATAATTACTCAGTATCTATGAAAATTTGCCAAATTGTTTGGAGTGTGTAGCTGTTAAAATTTATATTTGTGTGCAGATGTAACTTTATTGGTGTTATAATTCTGGTAGTGTATTCAAAAACTCATTCACTGTATTGTTAAAGAGTTTTATTTTGCAAAAATATATATTTAAAAAACTTTTTTTTTTGTATTTATTTTAATTCAAGTTCTTGAGTAGCATTGTGAACCACTTGCATGATATATACATTATTTGTCATTAATATTTACATTAAATGTTATCTCTTAATTTCTATTTTATATGTGACCAAATTGCATAAAAATAATTGTTTATATATTTTGTTGACATTGCACTTAAATCAAGTTTTTTTTATCATTAGACCGTTTCTTTGCAAACATTGTGTTTATATTTGGTGCAAGATTGTGAGTTGTATGCATAGCTATGAAGATCTTGTGCAATATGTATTAAGGAACCAAACTGTTGAATGTGTCCAATAGACAAGAAGATTTATCTGTATCTTTTCTAACCTCAAAACGACTTCTTATGTAACCTTCTTTACATTTGACTTTCATTGATTGATTATCTGTTATTTTATGGAAGCAACAGAAAGGCCTCCAACCACAGTTCTTGTGACATTAATTCAAAAGTGAGACAACTGACTCTGTATTTGTAGTTGAAAATTGATTTGTGATTAGCATTTGATTTCACTATTCATTACAAAGTGTATACAGCCCCCAATCCTTACATTGGTACTTTTTGCTGTGTAATATTTTTCTCACAAGGTTTTGTATGTGTTTAAATGTCTACTAAGCACATAGATGTTAAAGAGACAAGACATATGTTACCAATTATTCTATAAAACTTAAAACTTCAGAGTGGAAAATGTTGCATAATTCAAGAATACATGTTATTTCAAGAGTTGTGTTGTTTTATTTGACTACATAATCTAGGTTTTTTTTTGTGAACCCCATTTTATACATCATCTTTCATCCATACAGAAGCAATTTTACTGGTTTTATTCGGTTTCCGGATTTGTATTAAATAAGACTTATTTATTTATGTACTTAATTAACAGGAAGTGTCCCTATATAGCACAGGCTTTATCTTGCGCTATAGCTCATGTTGCAAAAACAAAATACTTTCAGGCCTTGTTGATACTAACTAATGGAGGGGAAATGGCAGAAGGATCCTGGCCATGGGTTGGAAACAGTTGATGATGATGATACTCTGCAGCAAGGCTGTGATTCAAACTCAGAAATGGCTTGTAAGAACTTATAGTATCATAATATATGGTGAATACATAATTTTAATCTTACACTTCTTTTTATTTTTTATAACCATTATTTGTGTTTTGGATTGCCAAATGTATTCACAGTGCCAAAAAGCTTTCTATTAAGTAATTTGTGTTTGAGAGTTTTATTGCAGTAATTTTATTTGTATTTTCTTATGATATTTACCCGCCTCGGTGGCGTAGTTGGCTAATGCGCTTGTCGTGTTTAGCTCAACTGCTGAGGACGAGGAGATCAAGGTTCGAATCTC
>CABEEJ010002005.1:79828-127246 GCA_901482245.1 Timema douglasi
GGGGGGGGGGGGGGTTCCTAAATGGTTTTCCACTCTCCCTCCACGCAAATGTGGGTTCACTTCCTCTAATTCAACCTTCCCAATTCCTAATCTGTTAGAGTAATTAGTACTTAAAAGCATATAACCTGAACGGGTAGTAAGATGCGGTGCTAAATAAAATATATCTTATGATACTTGAGCCATTTCTGTGAGTGACATAAAAATATTGGAATAGAAGGCAGACTTCACAACCCTGCTCCGCAATTCTCTTAAGGGGACGGCACTAAGTGGTTAGTGCTGCGCAAAACTGTATCAAGATATTGGGGATGGTAACTATGGTTTTACCTATTAAAGCTATAAAATATGTGTCTCATTCTCACTCCATGCCTTTTAAACATACATTGTGCAATACTATTTCATCTCCCTCCATGGTATCCAACAACCTGGAAATTGGGTGATATCAGGAATTTTTTGATTCTCTTTTACTTGTTCACAACAACAAAATGTAAACCACAAATATATGTTTTTCTTTTTTTCATTGTGTCTTGGTATTAGTTGAGTTATGATATATATGTATATTAATTATACAACTCGGGCAGAAATGAGAAAGATAGAATTTAAAGGAAATGTACCTTTATTTGTTTGAAGAAAGATTAGAAAATGATTTAGGAAGAACTATCTTCACTACACCTGATTGGGATTCGAAACCCAACCCCTCATCACCAATAAACCAAACTGTAAAAGTTGGACAATTAGATAACGTGTCCATCGACTTTGATATCTTAATCAAGTCTGCCTGGTACCAGGGACAAAGTGCGGAGCCTCCCTCGCTGTTTTCTACTAGACTTAAATTGACGAGGAAATCCTATTGGTCTAGGTAAATTAGGTTATCAAATAAAAAAGATTTTTGAGGGTCTTTGACACCAACACTAAAGATGGTTCTTGAGACCCTTCCAGGGCATATGTTTGAAAATTTGATACTACTTGAAGATATTTGGGGTGGCTCTCTGATTTTTTTAAATATACTATTTGAAGTGGTCCTCAAAACCTTTGAAGATTTCTCTAGAACCAATATGGCAATCCTCTTGCCAATCAACACAAGTGGTGAATTGGTCATAAAAGTGTGATGAATTTGCGTTTAACGGCTCTCGCAGTTAACTAAATTTTTTCCCGACTGAATGTTCTGGTTGTAACTTGTAATTTACTACATATCATGGGAAGTATTTAGCTTTCTGAATTAGCTATCGATGAAATACTGCCATCCAATACTTCCCTCAACTCCATTTCATCTCTTTTCTTCAGATTGATTCTAGTTTAGGGATGAATAGAAATGGCATTACTGAGGACTGGGAAATTAGTCAAAATATTGGGAGTAACAGAAAATTATAAAAATTATTTAAGAAATAATTTTATATTAAAAATATATTTTAGTCATTATTCAGACACATGTTTGCTCACAAGTAATTTACATTGTAGTTGACTAGTTGACCATGAAAAGATATCCCTATATTTACATCCCTTCTGTGTGTGCGCACACACTTAAATATTTTTCTCTCAAACTCAATAACGACCCAAATACACTAATTGTTTATTTAATAGTGCACAAGACCCCCACTACAGCTTGAATAAACTTGATTAAAATGTTGATTGAGCAACCTAATTTCTCAACTTTTACATGGTGTTGCAAATTTCACTTCTAATTCTCCACACCCACATTGAAAAATATGCTACCCACCATTTCTCTAGAAGCTATATGGAGTGATCCTTCTTTTGATATTCTTTTGGAATGTGAATGACCTTATGGAAAATTAAATTCCTATTATACACTAAAAATATTTTATGGGATCTTCTCCCTACAAATGTTTTTAAAGAATTAGATGCTATTGAAAGTTATTTGGAATTTTCTTCTCCTGGAAACATCAATGATTAGGTGCCTCCAGAACACAGTTCTCGTCTTGATTTTTTATTATTATTATTATTGATTTGTAAAGAAGCTAACATTTGAAGTGGTTCTCATTTGGAAATTTTGAGCAAATTGGATGTCTCTAAAAGCTAGTGGTCTTGGCCTGTATTTTCCTCCAACCCGCCATCTTTAATAAATGCCCTTTATGTTTTAGAGTAGTACTTCCCTGCCAAAGTTTTGAAAGTTTAATACCTCTAGAATCTAGCTGGAATTTGATACAAGACTATTTTTCAGTTTAATATTAGTGAATATCTGAAATAAATCTAGAGAGGGGCAAGTTTAGTCCATCAGGAGGAGTGGGAGAACGCTCCACCATTCCCCCTTGTTATTCCACTACTGTTCAACTTTGATTTAAATATTTTTTTTTTTAATTCTTAGGTCACTTCACTGGATTTTGACATCATTATTTGGAATATTATATATTTACTTCCTTTGTCCTTTATGTTATTCATTCCTTTTACATGTTCCTATCTAAGTGTCTTATCATTCATTACCACTTTGATTTTTCTTCTTTTTGTGTTTTTGGTTTCCTCTTTGAGGAAGTTGTGTTGGGCATTTCACACTCCCCACCTGAGTTCTGATAGAATGAAACCTAGGTCAAGGGATTAGGTGGTAATTATTGATTTTCTTAAAGAAACAGCCATGTAAAGTGTGAACTGTGTTCTTTTCACTGTAAAAGTCATATTGTGTTCATTCCCATTAATATGTGTGTATCCACCTTTCCTGTACCTTCTTTCAAATGTAACATATAAAGATCATAAGTAAGCTTTAGAATTTGTCAATTGTATTCTAATTGACTACTTTTCCCATGATATGGGTAGAGTAGACCCATGTAGTTTTTAGGCCTTAGAAAATGTATCTTACACATCTATAAATTGTTTACTGTAAAGTTCTATGGAAAGTTTGAATAGGGATACATAAAGTCGACCTCTGTGGTCTTGGGGTAAATCGCACGCCTCAGGATCCAATGTTTGTGGGTTCAAACCCAGTCCGAGTCGATGGATCTTTCTTGAACATTAGAAACCCTCAGCACAACTTCCTTTGGAGGGCAAGTGAAGCAGTGAGTCTCGTATTGATTGTGACATGTAAAAGAACCATGAAAATTATGGGAAAATACCATTCCCGGCAAAATTGGTGGTTCCTTTCGCACTTACTCATAGAAATTCTTGTGATTATATGATCAATCGTTTAAGAAAATATACGGGAACTACAAAAAAAGTATACAGTAATTTATTGTTACTTGCATGTTTGATGCATTTTGTGCTGCAAACTTTGACCAATGAGGTAAAGATTCCACCTTGATTAAATCCCAAGGGTATATTGAAAGTGTTTTTGTTGCTGCCCCCTCTAAAGATTAAGTAGATACTAATGAGTTAAACACATTAATAGGCTTAATTTCGAAAAAGGTGATAAAGTAAAAGTCATAAAGTAGCTTTCATTATTTGTTTACTAATTATTATTAAATGTGAAGCTTGAAACATTCAAATTAAAGATAAGTTTTTGCCGTCAAAAACATTTTATTTTTAAATCATGCATCCATTAAGTTTATCTAGTTAAAAAGAAAGTTTTAGAGAACAGAGTCAAAAGATATATGAAAGAAAAAATATACGTTCTAGAAACATCATGATAAAAATAGCATAAATGAAATAATAGACACAAATAAATTGGGGGGAAATAAAATGTGTTTCACTGTGCTAGTAGTGTAATTAAGCACCATAGCGGTCCCAGATAAAAAAAAAATGCGCAAACCCACCTTATTTTACTGCAGAGGCTGAGAATCAGTCTATAAAGAGCACCTGGATGTTTCATTTCACCTGTCTGGAAGCACGTGTTACACTAGCTAAACAAAAATATCAAGTGTCACACATTGTGTGTTTTAATGCATGGTGGCTACAGACAGGGAAAACCTGGAAAAGTCAGGGAATTTTTGGATGACAGGGAAAACAGGGAAATGTCAGGGAATTTAACTAAAAATAAGGAAAAGTCAGGGAATTAAAAAATATGTCTAAAATATCCCATTAATTTTGCAACCAAACATTAAAATAAAACTTAATAATACCTAAATAAAATAACATTCTGATTGTTAAAATAATTGATAAAACCGTTTATTTTTAGTAGATACAAACTTTTTTTAATATGTGATCAATAATAAGTAAAACAAGTTATCATCCACCTTTTAAACTAGAAAAAAGTAGTTAGGGAAAATTGAAAAATGTTACCTGGAAAAGTCAGGGAATTTTGTAAAATATGTTTTGTATCCACCCTGTAATGTGATTTTGTTGAAATTTTAAATAATTTGTGTGTATATTTTATATTTCCTATGTACCTAGATAGTGTAGTTCATAGTATACTTAAGATTCGGATGGACATCTCGAGGTTTGGCAAAGCTCTACTCCAAGTAGTACCATGTGCTATCACCTCACCGGAGCTGCACTGCTGTAGCTAGGGCAGTAACAACACCAACCCCTCTTTCCCCTCCTATACTCATCCTCCCCCTTTCGGAGTGTCCCTTAATTCAGGCCGCCACCACCACCCCTAATCCTTTCAATTTCGTTGCTTGGTACACAATCAAAGAGGCTATCATGATTATGCTCTCTAAGGCAGCGGTTGACAAACTACGGGCCGCATGTGGCTCGCAAGCAATTGTAAAACTTTTGTGATCTTACTAACAAAAATGTCAAATTAAATAGATAATCAGTGCGTGTTTTTAAACATGTGAGCAAGCTCGATTATAATGTTCGATGTGTAAGAACATAAGCTTGTGTTTACAGTAAGAATGGATTTGGTACTGGGTGTACGCATGTGAGGACAACACTTTGTGCATATTCTCATCTTACAGAGACAGGTTGTCAAACAAGCATGTTCAGAAAAATAGTCAGCAGATATCTGCTTTAAAAGAATGTTTCAAGGCGGTTTGCTGATTTTAAATCTTTGGAAGATCAATTCAATTTTTTGAGTTACCCTCTCACTTTCAAAATTGAAGCAGCATCAAATAAGCCCAGTTTGAATTAATCAATCTTCAAGCAGACAATGCTTTGAAGGAGACTTAAGAATATGAAACTAACTGAATTGTATGCATCATTTGTAGAGAAAATTTGGTCATTTGAAAACGTTTGCCAGAAAGATGTTTGTGTTATTTGCTTTTACCTATATTTGTGAACAGACTTTCTCATGCATGAACATTAACAAAGCAAAGAACAGGTCTCTTTTAACATATTCAAATCTACAAAGTGTTTTGCGAATTAGGACTTCAACAAACTCATGCAGGATTTTGGACAGTTGCATAAATTCCATTAATGATAGCAATTTGAGTAGTTATTAATCAACATTTGGTAGGCTAAGTATCAACATGAGTACATGACATATTTAGTTTTATTTGTTAGGACATATTAAATTTTATTTGCTACTTTTTTTGTATCAAACTTATATGGTTATATGACTAATGTATGCAATTTTGTGTGAAAATAAAGGTCATTTATTTAATTTATATTTTGGTTACATGCGACTCACTAGAGACCTTACAGATGACTATGTGGCCCTCGGGGAGAAAATTTGCCCACCTCTGCTCTAAGGAGTGATGCGGCGTTTCGAGCCGCAATCTCAGTGTTTTATTAGAATGTTGTCCCAAGTCAAAGGGCAAGGACTCCAATCCCTGTCTAAGTATAATTTTTCTGAATTACCTAAGGAAATCAATATTTACAATAAATTCTGACATTTTTATTTAGTTTATATATTAGCCATTGTAGATCATTATCATTATTAGCACCACGTCTTACTACCTGTTCAGGTTGTATCCTAATGTGTAATGGTAGGGTGATTGTGGATGAAATGGAGGACCTACAGTTTAACGTGGGATCCGAACCATGGTGGAGGCCTGGCAACCAGATAAATCTGTGCCAGGACTGAGGATTGAACCCCGGACCCCAGCACAGAAGTCTGACACCTTACTCCTAGATTGACAGGTCACCCTACCTACTTAAGAAATATATATAAAAATGCCCTTTTTATTTTTTTAGTGACTAGTTTTTACAGTCAATACTTATGCTATTTATTTAAATACATGATAAAAGGATGTTAGAATTAAAATAAGTGTACCACCATTTGGTTGCCAGAAAATATAAAAAAACAAAGTGAAAATCACACTATGTTTTGGGTGATAGACTATTAAAAAATTGGAACTATCTTTAAAAAAATTATTGAGTCAGAAAAAGTGGCCAAAGTTGGCGAAAAAATCAATTTTTTAAAATCTTATTTCAATTAAGTAGAATTTACACACTTCACGCCTAATTTACTTTACAAATACTGTTAGAGGTTTTATTTTTCATTTTTTTAATCATGAAAATATATTTTGACAAAAAACATTGTAATATAGGAAATGTTTTCCATTTGAATAAAAAAACATGTTATACAAAAAGTTTGTATATAACCAAGGAAACAGAATCAAGCCTACTCTAAAAATAAACTTTTAACATATTATTACCCGCCTTGGTGGCGTAGTTGGCTAACGCGCTTGTCGTGTTGAGCTCGGCTGCTGAGGACAGGGAGATCGAGGTTCGAATCTCGTTCAGGTGAACTGGGGGTGGTTTTTCCTAAATGGTTTTCCACTCTTCCTCCATGCAAATGCGGGTTCACTTCCTCTAATTCAACCTTCCCAATTCCTAATCCATTAGAGTAATTAGTACTTAAAGTGTATAACCCGAACGGGTAGTAAGACGCGGTGCTAAGTATTAACATATTATTATTATTATTATTAGCACCGTGTCTTATTACCCGTTCGGGTTATATGCACTTACGCTAATGTGTAATGGTAGGGTGATTGTGAGAGGAAATGGAGGACCTACAGTTTAACGTGGAATCCGAACCACGGTGGAGGCCTGGCATTCCCCACATTCACAAGATGTCTTGTCAGAGGTGAAGGAAGGGCTTGGTAATCAGATAAATATGTGCCGGGACCGAGGATTAAACCCCGGCCGCCAGCACAGAAGGCTAAACCTTACCCCTAGACCACCAGGTCACCTTCTTTTAACATAGATCATGCAAATACATCAAAAGGAACCTTTTCAAAAACTGAGGTTTCGGGGTAATAGTAGAAACAAGGTGACAAGACAGTGTTCAGCCAAGGGTTTTACCTGAAGGGGAAATAAATGTTGGAAGGGAAGGGGGAGTAGCATGGCTTACAGAAAAGAAAAAAAAGATAGTGAATGCCAAAAGGGGGTTGGGTAGGAGAGTGAGAGGCGCTTCCAAAGACAGAGCATTCTCCTAGGCTACTACTGAACTTTTTCAACAGTTTAGACATGATTTAATTTGAAAATATCAAATTTTGTACCAATTATTGTATTATAAATATTTGTCGTGTATGATCAAACATTATCTTATTCTCTATAATAATATGATAACTTCAAAACTATATTCTTTTATTTCTTGTTTTATTTATTTTAAATTTAATTGAAATTACGTCTTATTATAAAAAAGTAAATATTAACTTGTAATTTTTTTTATTAATGTAGTTCATTTTAAATTTACAAATTTAATGTAATGCAAAAAACTGCATGTTGTTATTATGCATATTTTTTATACAATAGAGTGCACAACTTTATCTTTATAATATAGTAGATGTCCATCCGAATCTTAACAAAAACCTATATAATGGCAGCATCATCTTACTAAAGTGTTTCTGGATGTTCTTTGAGAGGACAGGTTAGGGAAATTGTATATAATGTTGGTGTTTTTGAAAAACCAGAAAGAACATTTTAAGTTAAAATATAATGTAGTTGACTGTACGAGTGAAGTCACAGGCATCTAAGTAGTGTAAAAACAATTTTGAGGGAATGTAAATGTTCCCTTGTTTCAAAAGGACACCTGACCTTATCAACTCTGAAAGAAAAGCATAGGGAGTGAATAAAATAATATTTATAGATGATTTCAAGAAAGCATTAATTCATAGAAAAGTCCACGAATGTTATGTTCTAAGAAAAACTGTGCCGACACTTAAGGAATCGCAATCAGCTTTTAAAAGTGATTATATGGATTGCAGTAGGGTGTAATTGTGAAAAACATTCTAAAGCTTCTTTCAAGAATACACTGCAGAAGAGTGTAAAAAGTACCATGGCCACGTTCATAAAATTGAGAACACTGATTGATAAAAGAGTACATTGTTGATTGAAGCGATAGAAAAATTAGTAATTATTAACAAAGAAAGTTCAGATTATAATGAGAGTGAATCTTTCACCATTGAAATGCTAGAACTGAAGTGGAGCTCTTCATACTAGTGTAGTCGCACCTTTTGTGTATATTCACTATACCAGCCAACCTCTTCCAAGATTGTAGTTTTTCCCTCAGTTTTTAATTATGTAATTGCTACATCATTTGTTTTTGCTATTGTAATCCATTATTTTGTACTGCCTGATGGCTGTCTCTTTGTGTGAAGTTAAAATTGTTTATAACCATATTACTTTAATGGTGTGAATTGCCACCAATATTCACACTTTTCATTGAGATGCCCTTCAATACACCCCACATCGGTGGTGTAATTAGCTAACGCGCTAGTTTTGTGTTGAGTTAGACTTCCAAGTACAGGCAGATCGAGGTTTGAATATCATTTGGGCGAACTGGGGGTCAACCGTTCTCACCAGACTCTTAGGTAACTTGAACAAGCACGCCACGCATGCCCAAGAAACCAGCCATAGTGGAAAGGTTGCAGGGCAACAAATAATAGAGGCAGATCACCAGGGATCTTTAATTGAGCTACACTCAAAAAGCCCAGTCCAAGTATCCAGAGCTAGCTATCTGAACAAATAGTACAACAGATAATTCAGAAATAGGGGTTTGCTAAACTTGAATACATACGAATAACATGAAATCAATAATGGCCTGAAGGCCTATTTATTTTCAGAGAATAAGATAAGTCTCATAAGGAATTATAATACAATATCAAGAGGTGTACCATGCAAAAAATATAAGTTCTTAACAATTCAAGACAATATTAATAGACAGTGATCGAATCGCATTTAACTAACTAGGACATATTAATATTGCTAGATAACGTTATCAGTCCACATGTAAACATAACAATTTATAATGAACAATATTCAATATAGTAAGCTAGAATGAATACAACCTATCATCTACATCTATGGACTAAGCCATTCAAAAGATAACTCTAAAAGGATCATAATAAGCCCATCTTGAAAGTGTATATGTATAACATAACATACATATATAATGCAACTAGTAAAGTTTTGCTCATAACAATACTCTTATTTTTATAGTTGATCATAAACAAAATTATTCCCAATCAACAATCCGCGAGGCGGGGGTAACTATGACCTGAATCTAATTGAGTTTTTTTTATATATATATAACTTCTCCAAATTTATGACCACTTACATGTTAGTAAGTTCCTAATTCCAATGAGCATCAAAGAGTGAAGTTCCTTTCTGGGTACTAGCTTATATCTCAGTTTGAACAGCAGGGAAAATAGGTAGGGAGAAATAACATGACCAGTGAAGTCAAAAATGGCCCCCTCACCTTCGCCTGCGCACAGCGTCGTGAGGATAACCATGAGGTTGTAGGGAGAGACACGTGATTGCACTTCTCACTCTTTTCCTCCAAGCTTGACCCCTGTGCAGCGTCTTGAGATTGGGGAATACCATACTAGAACACAGGGGTCACATGCCACTCGACTTAGTTCTTGTTTTCTTAATGAACTCGAGCAATGAGCAGTTCTCTGTGACGACGTGTGTGGAGTGTCCGTAGTTAGGGTGCTGACTTCCCGGTAAACTGGGGTAAGTACTGTTCATTCCTTTAAGGTGGTGGTGGTGGTCGGGGTCTATGTTGTTTGTAGCCACGGAAGAGGGGTAGGGGGGTGTACCCTAAATGGTTTTTCACTTGCCCTCCACACAAATAAGGGTTGGATTCACTTCCTCTAAATTCAACCTTCCCAATTCCTAACCCATTAGCGTAATTAGTACCTAAGCATATAATCTGAACGGGTAGTAAGATACTGTGTTAAATAATAATAAACCTTCATTACAAGGCTGTTTTATGGCCTAGTGACTGTTTATTTAAAGCTAAGAGCTATTTCTATACAAAATTAAAACCAAGTGAGATTGTTAAAGATGCACTTGTGCTGGACCCACGTTCCATTGACTATCCATCTACATATGATATGGCACTGCTATATTTCAATTAATTGGTGAACGTATTAAAACTGAACTGATGACCTGTTCACTTGAATAAATTCTTGGAAATTAAACTCTCTCTTTAAGGAAAAATTCTTACTTTATGAAGTACATTTTGTTATATTTGGAAGACAGTACAAGAAAGATGAATAGAAACATTATGGCTTTTGCAATGAAAAGAATATCAGTTCACAATTTACATTTCTGCCATTTGACAATAAATGACAAGAGAGGAAATGGCTGCCTCTTGAAGAAAATTAATTGTTATACCGCCCATTTCCTCGATCTAGGTCTTATTCTTTCGAAACTCATCAAGAGAGAGTGTGAAACACACGAAGCAAATTCTTAAAAGAGAGAAAGGAAATTGGCACAGAACAATTAGACACACAGATAGGAAAATGTCCTTGATGAGTTTTTTTGTGTTTTTTTTACATGTTCCTATCTAAGTATCATTCTTTACCAGGTTCCTTTTTTTCTCTTTTTGTGTTCTTTGGTTTCCTTTTTTAGTAAGTTGTGTTGTGCGTTTAACACATCCTCCATATTGAAAATAAATTTACAATTAGCTAGAGGGGGATTTTGCATTGGAAGTTAAGTTTAGCCTAAGTTGTATGCTTGAAATAAACTTTATTAAACATGATTTTCAAAATACTGTGTTTCTTTGTCCAGCATAACTTTAAATGTAAGGGCTAATTTTACTAATAAAGTAAATTAAAGGAATTGTTAGACATTTCTTTCTATTGTCAATATTCACCAACTCCACTTTGATTGGCCGAGATTCCAGGTAGTAATTGGTAACTTCTCATTTAATATGCTGATAGAGACAACATATTGATTTCTTGTCTTGAGCAGACTTGTTTATGACCTTGGCCTTCTCATAGGCAATAGCTACCAAAGTCCAATTTTCATCTGGCAGAAAATCTAGATCTACTTTCATGTATTTCATTAAGTCTGGCTGTCACTTTAGATAACTTAGATATTATCAATAACTAAAGCTCTAGAATAATATTATTTATTCATATCACTGTGGCTTACTACCTGTTAAGGTTATACACATATTTTATAATTACTCTGATGAGGAAGGAAACCATTTATAGTTAATCTACCCGCATTTGTGTGAAAGGAAAGTGGAACCATTTAGGAAAACCCTCCTTTAAAAGAGCCGTCTGGGATTCAAACCCTGATCTCTACATCATAATCAGGCCAGTCTCTAACACGAGAGAGACGCCTCATACTATTCGTTCTCTGAAGCAGGTAAACACTAATAAAATAGAAAATGTCCGCAGACAAAATGTTTTGTATTTTCCAAAGGGCTTTTAATTGAACTGTAGATGAATCTTTAAAATAAATCATAGTAAACACATGAATAAAAGTTTAACTCAAGTAGATAAACTTTGACTTTTTTTATGTGAATTCATATTCAGTTACGTTGTAAATTAATTGTCTGTGGTTCGGTTACTAGGTTTTTCTAATCTTATACACCATAATAGCTCTAAGCTCCATGATGTCAGCCCGCATTTAAACCATACCAACCAAGCGATCTTTATTTTAAAGATAGTGCCAACATCTGCAGGTAGAGGGTGTCATGTGGTCAGCACAACAAACCCTTTAGCTGTTAATCTCAGTTTTATAGACCAAAGCCATTACTGTTTTGTTCAATTAGCTCATTTGTCATCACAAGGTTGAGTTGACCCCATTCCAGGCCTACAGCTTCACAGAAAATCTTGAAGCGCTGGGGATCAAACCCAGGCACTCTCGATCTATAGCCAATAACTCTAACCACCGAGGTAGTCATAATAGTGATAAAAGAAATTTAATTCAAAATTTCAAAATAAAATAAATAATTTATTTTAAAACTCAGCCTTAAGGGTATTCCAGTGGTTGAAAAAATGGACTTACTAAAAATGTTATTTCAAGTGATGAATTTATAATAGAATGTGGTGAAGTAATCTCCCCTCTAAGACCAAATGACCCCTGTGGAAGGTAATCTTGTTGCCATTAGGAGTGAGAGTGTTTTTTTTACCATTTTTAGATGTTTATCGCATACTAAGAAATGTGTACTTAGGTCCTTGTTCCTGACATTTGCAATAAGTGACAGTTGTGATGACTAGCATATAGCCTTCTCTTTCTAGGTTTAGTTTCTCCCTCTAATGCTACCATACAGCTTGTTCACTGTTAGGAAGGGGAGAGGAGGGAGTTAACTTAGGTATCCAGTGATTAAGATAAGTCTGTCTGGGTTAGATGAATTCATTATAGTTCGGGAATTTCCTCTTTCTGAAAATTAAAAACTAATTGAAGGCATTTTATATTATTTCCTACACACACTTTTTCAACTTATTATAATGTGCGTTTTATTAACCAAATAATTATATCGGCACATGAATTGTAAACTAGCTTATTCCATAAGTCACAACAAGACCCCCAGCTGTAAAATCGTCACTGTGATAGGAAAAATCCCTATTTTAACAATAATCATTTTATTGAACGTGGAGGGAATTGAACCAAATACTCTTGGTTTGGAATAAGACCAAATAAGACAATTCATTGTCAAATTATTTAAAGGAAGTTATCAACTTTAGTATACATAATATATTGTTCAAAGAAGACGTAGCAAACTAAAATACTTTTTTCACTAACCGTGAGGTCGAAGTTCAAATCTCATTTTAATTAATTGGGAGAGGTTGTAATAAATACTATCTATAGATTAAATCGTTAAAATGCCTTTGATTAAAAATAAGATCAATCAATAAAATCTATCAACAAAATATGTGTATTCCCATGGTTAATTTTGTGTTGGTTCCCCTCAGGGCCAGTTTTGAGAATTTATAGGCCATGAGCCCTCACTTTTTTAAGGCACCCCTTTTTTGTAGAGCACGTGTTTTTTTAAAACATTTATGTATGGACTGCAAACTTTTAAAATGTTTAAATTAGCTATTGAGAGGTGATTGTATTATATATTATATTTGTAAGAAGTTATAGGAAAGGGATGAATACAATTTGGCTTTTACAATGAAATGCAGCAATGTAAAGTGTAAACTGTGTTCTTCTTTTCATTGTAAAAGCTATATTGTGTCCGTCCCTTTTATATGTTTCTATCCACCTTTCCTATACCTTCTTCCAAATACAATACAATTACCTCATAAAGCAAAAAGAGGTTTTCCCTATTTATAGGTGGGTAATTGAGGTTATAAAGAACTAGTTGATAAAATAAAATAGAGTACTCTCGTAATTTTATAAAGATGTGATTGTACATAAAAACAATAGTGTTATTTTGTTTTCTCTCGTAAGTACATGTTAAGTTTAAATCTTTGTTCTTACAAGTCATGGGGTTTTTAAGGGTGTCAAAGAGGTTGAAAAAATTGACTTCTTAAAAATTCATTACAAGTGATCAATTATGAATTATAGATTGGGGTAAAATAAACCCCCTTCACCTTCTCCCAGATTGAATGACCCCGATGGAAGGTAATGTTGACATTCTGATTCCCCCCCCCCCCCCCCCNCCCCCCCCCCGCAAGCAAGGATGTATTATCGTCATTATTTATAAATGAGTATCCATTATTATCTATAGGGAGTTACTTTAGTAAATATAATGTATTGACAAAAACATATTTTAAGTACTTAGAACTAATAAAATATAAAACTAAAATTTAGGCAGACATGACATTTTTCGATGACAGTGAAGTTGAGATTCAAATCTTGTTTAGAATCATTGCGGGGAGGGGGGCCTAGCTCTAGATTAAATTGTTAAATAAACCTTGTGTTAAAACTTATGGACTTTTTTTTATCAACAATTAGTATATTTGAGCCTGATCATCTATTGCAGTGGTTCTCGACCTTTTTTTTGCCTGTGGCCCCCTTCTTCTTATATGTTTAGTCATAATAAATGTAATGTTTTTAATAAAAATATATTGTACCTTATTCTTCTCTTTTAATTTATAACATGTATTATTTGTTTGTTTATAATATAATCAATATTACTAATAGAAACGGGTTTATTAAGTAAAATCTTTTTTTATAATAGGATTTTTACTCATATATTTTGTTTATTTACATTTTACAATACATAATTAATAATTATGCTTTTACCAAAAATAATACAAGGCTATTGTAGTCCCTTACTTGAGTGATAGCCTCAGGTTGCAGCTTTATTAGAGCCAAACAAAGCTCACCTTAAGATCAACAATGAAGTGTACAAGTAAAGAGAGTGGCGGTGATGCGATATTATGTGGAGCAATGTATTTGCGTTCCTACTAATTGTTATTAAAAATATTCACACAGTGTTAAATTTATGATTTCAATCAACCATATTAATGTAGTGAAAAAAATAAAAATACTTGAATTAAAGAATTTTATAATTTCATAAGCAGGCAATTAAACTAAAAAGTAGAACAAAATATGGATATCTACCATACATGAAAGTGTATCCAAACCATTGAACATAAAGAAGAAAATTGGTCCATGGGAACAAACCTTTTTTGGCAGTTTGGATTTTTTAAATTTATGACTGCTCTATTTCTAAATTTTTCTAAGGAAGTGAAAATTTTTCAAACCAATACTCATAAAAAATACTTTTTAAGTCATTCTACTTAAATAAAACAAAACTACTGTGTTAAATTAATATATTATTTTTTGTAGGAGAAGGGTATTCAAATTCTATTGAAAGCTAATAATTAATTGATTTGTAATGCAAGTTTCTACTATCATAAAAGGTAGTGCTTAGTTGGAATGTGTAACTTACCTCCAAAGTTGGGAGCTGCCAAAATATTAAAGCTTGTGCAGAAAAATAAATTCCCCAAATATTGAAAAATAGCTAAAAAATTTACTTAAAATTTAATGGTAAAACTCATGAGAAAAGTGGGAAATCCTTAGAAATATAATAAATAATGTTTGCAGTTTACCCTTTTGCTAGTGTTTTGTCGGCTCCAAGAAGGCAGGGTGGGGTGTGAGTCACAAATACAATACCTATTTACTAGTTCAGGAAACTCCCGGATTTAAGATTATAGTTAAGAACAAAAGGTTCCGTGATCTGTCCCTTCCAAGAAAGGTACAAAAAAAACAAGATATTGAGTTATTGTGTTAAAATATTATGTAGTGACCATTTCATATTTTTAAATTTCTTTTTTATACTTCTTTTATATTTCTTTTTTCCCATCAATGTCAAATTGTCCTGTTATTATGGCAACTAAGTTTCATTCCTCTATACAACATGTTCTTAAACTGTAAGAAATTTAAGTAGTTCAATGTGAAAATGTATATTTTATATTTTTTTCTTTATAGGTGGGCAAGATTGAAACCAACGAATAATTATAAGAATTCATAGACACAAAAACATAATATAAAGTATAGTGGAAAAACGAATGGTGATCGCAGGACTTTTGATAAGTTTGTAAGTCAATCAGGGCCAAAAAAAAGTTGCCTATCTCTGTTCTAAAGTGTCTATAAGAATGGGAATTACTCCTAGAAAAGACATGATATTTTATATTAATAAAATATTGGCAACTCTTCAAGATAAAAACTCCGTCCTTTTCACTGGCTTCAAGATATAAACACCAACGTCCTTTTCACTGGAAAACCAGAGTATATAGGTTTGGCACCTTAGCTCATATACCCACTCTTGAGGGGTTTTTTTTGTTTGTTTTTTATCACCGTGTCTTACTACTCGTCGGCTTGCGTTTCTATTTAGTAATTACTCTACTCTGTTGGGGATTATTAAGGTTGAATTTAGAGGAAGTCGCCAGCATTTATGTAGGGGGAGAGTGGAGAACTATTTAGAAAAAATCACCTTCTCTACACCCAACCAGGACCGAACCTCAATCTTTCAGTCATCAGCAGTCTAGTATATCGCGAGAGTGGTGCCTTAGACCATGCAGCCACCAAAGCAAGTATTTGAGTATTAAAATCATCATTGGTTTGTAAAGTAGATTGAATAAAACACCAGAGAAAGGAGAGGAAAAGTTCATCATTGTGTATTAAGCAAGACATTCACGTTGTAATTATTTATGTGCATGCTCATAAACCTTTCACGCACAGTAAAAATGGCAAAATCTTATTGATAAACTAGAACATCATTTTTATATTTTTTAAATTTTATTATAATACATCATTATGTTTATAAAATTTTTGGCATTTAATTTTATTGTACAGTAGCAACTTGACTGCATCACTTTTAACTATATTTTATACAAAATAAAATCTAAATATTATATGTGCATATACATAAAACAGTTAAATAGTAAAGAAATACTTATTTATAAATAATTTTAAGTTTGATTAGGTGATTGTTCTTAGCCTTGAAAATACTTGTCACTCATCTCTCTAAACATCTTAATTTAAAGATATATTGTACAAACACATAATTATGAATAAGTTTAAGTACTCTTTCATCACATTCCAATACAGTTGAAGTTAAGTGTATAGAATATTAATTAATGGCACTGGTATTAACTTATTGGAGCACTTTAACACAAGTCATCTTAAGAAGGTTTTTATGTTGTGGTAGCTAATGTGTAAAGGCACTTCTCTTTTTCACACTCATGTTATCACTCCTGTTGTGCTCCTCTTTTAAGGTGATGCAACCTGTGAACAGATATTATTAAATTATTTATTTTTCATTAAACTAATATAATGGATTATAAGTGAAAAAACTGATTAAAATGTTGCAACAGTGTTCACCTGTAGATAGAATCAAATAAAAACTAAGGTATGTAGGTATGAAGTAAGTAGGAAAAATACCACAGATGACAGAAAGTGTACAAGTGAAAGGATAAGAATGCCGGAAGGCTAGAGGAAGATGGGGGCATTTTACTCGACCCGACCACAGGCTGGAAACAATTTATAATTAAATTTTCCCAACCACTTAGGGTGGATGGAATTCTGCAGCACTTGTAAATAAGTTAAATAACTTTCAACACTTTTATTTGTTTTTTAGCTAAATGATGTTTAGCTATGATTCTCTAAATGCTTCAATAATATTCCAGTCCAAAAGCTCATTTTCCATTTCTAGTCGAGCTCAAGCGAGCTTCTCAGAAAGCTACTGGGTATTGAACTAGGCAGAGCTTTAATACAATTAATATATACTTGACTATTTAAATTAAAATAATATTCATATAGTTAAAATAAAATAAAACTTTTTTCAAAAATTAAAATAACATATATATATCAAAACAACATGCAGACAAGTTGAGAGAATCGCAAACAATAATTCATCCATCACCAATCATCATCTTACAGAAATCCTGCCACTGGCAGGGGGTCTCCTAAAATAATCCTTGCCATTTACTCTTGTCCTCCCACCCCTACTTATCTTCCTCCACTCCTCTCCATACTCACCTGTCCTTGGGTCTTCATCTTGGCCTCCTGCCCGCCACCTCCATTTCTAGTATCCTCCCCTCTTCCATCCTCTTCACATGTCCATACTATCCCAATTACCAGACAGACAATACATAAAAATAGCCTTGCACAACAAGCTCGAATTTTGCTAACTTAAAAAAACATCTATTGATGTCTAAAACTAAAGTACTCACAGACTCCTATTAATAAGTCAACCTACCACAAGAAGATGTCCACTCTTTGCTTTGCTTATTAGTGGATTATTTCCAGTCTGGATTTCTATCACTCCTTGCTTTCCTCCAATGAAATTGTGAGAAATTCTATATAAAAAAATGCACAAATTAATATTATTTTTATTCATCAAATTGCAATATTATTAGTAACACATTGAGTTACATATTAGAATTTTACATTTGTAATTTATTAATCGAGAGATAAAATTTCTACTTGCCTTACCAAATTCGGCTTTGAAAATGTTTTAATGAAGATTAACATTTTACCTGTATAAATTCGAGGAACAAATTGCCCCATTTCACACAAATGAAAAAAAAAACTATAGTTGGTTACCTTAAATTTTGAAGGATTATTAAGATTCGATCATTAGAAGAAAAAAGAATCAATATATATCTTGACAATTATTTAGCACCGCGTCATACTACCCATTCGGGTTATACGCTTTAAGTACTAATTATGCTAAGAGATTAGGAATTGGGAAGGTTGAATTAGAGGAAGTGAATCCACATTTGCGTGGAGGGATAGTGGAAAACCATTTAAGAAAAACCACCCCCATTTCACCCGACCGAGATTCGAACCTCGATCTCACCGTCCTCAGCAGTCGAGCTTAACACAACTAGCACGTTAGCCAACTACACCACTGAGGCGGGTCTGTTAATAATATAATATATATTATTATTATTATTATTATTATTATTATTACTAGCACCGCGTCTTACTACCCATTCGGGTTGTACACACTTACGCTAATGTGTAATGGTAGGGTGATTGTGAGATGAAATGGAGGACCTACAGATTAACGTGGAATCCGAACCACGGTAGAGGCTTAGCATTCCCCACATTCACAATATGTCTTGTCAGAGGTGAAGGAAGGGTTTGGTAATCAGATAAATCTGTGCCGAGACCGAGGATTGAACCCCGGACCCCCAGCACAAAAGTCCGACACCTAACCCCTAGATCACCAGGTCACCAATATATAATATATAACTATATAGAAAGAAAAAAAACATAACTGTTTTTTCTCCCACTTGCATGATTTGTGTTTAAATGTTACACTACATGAAATACAAATTATCATAATGTTTGATACTTACTGGGAAGCATCAATGACTTTAACGTTTTGTGGCTTCTTTGTGATATCAACAATTTTTGTGACAGCTTCAATGATGTGGTCCACTTCCAGAATGAGATCTCCCTGTTGGTCAGACATTTACATTTGAGTCGAATAATATTGGCCTCTTCCCAATGATTTAAGCATAGGTAGCTTATTTATTAATCATAAGAGGTTAGCACAATTGCTTTTGCAACTAGTAACCACCTAATTACAGTAATGACTTTAAACCAAGTAGACTCTTCTGAATTAACCTGCTGTATAAATATTTCATTCAAACACATGTATTTTCAGATGGAGTGATTGTGCGAAATTAGAAAAATTGATACTGACAAGGAGTAAATCTCAGGCAGTAGAGAGGTTGGCTTACTAAGCTGAACAACTAGGTTTCAAATCTCTTTAAATTTTCTATACTTACCTAAGCACTCCATTAAATAGTCATTTGAAAAGACATACTTTTTTGGTTAAAGTATTGTTCTTTAAAACCGCACTAGCCTAGGAAGAGTAATTTATCAAAAGAAGAAATTATCTCTCTGATATCCCGGCAGTAGTAATTTGAATATTAATGGTTCTAGTTTTGTTAGAGGTAATGTTACCTTGTCAAAATATTGGTATTAATACTTTTAGCCAAATTGACACAAAAGAGTGGCTATTACCATCATAATCAAATAGTAACTTTAAGAAAATTCTAGAAAATAAAAATAATAGAAAAACTTAATGCAATCGAGAGGGCATGTCTCTGTCACACTTAAGTTACCAGCAGCAACCTGATGAAATTGGGGATAAAAGGGGGACCAATTATTTTTACACTGCGTCTTACTGCCCATTTAGAACCCCCACATTTAATTACGCTATTGGGGTGGGAATGAGGAACGTATAATTTAGAGTTAAAGGACCCACATTTGAGAAAATAAGAGAGTATGGGAAAATATTTCGAAGCAATATATATACCCAGCCATGATTTGAGCCCTAAATTCCCAATTACTGGCATACCAGACTATCTTGATGTTGAGTAAGTGTTATCCCCAGTGCAGATGTGATCAAATTTATTATCAATGTGTTACCTTATCTTTCTTCATATCTGGGGGTATCCTGAGGAGTAGAAGGTTGTCAGACTCGGTGGTGAGGACAAGCTCAAGGACATACTCCAGGGGTAGGTTGTGCTTTATCTTGAAAGTTTTACCCTCCAACAAATACACTCTTTTGTTGGTCAAGAGGAGAGCTCGTTCTCTGGGCTTGTAGCCATGACGATCGTACTTGATCACAGAGCTAGCATACTGAAAAATAATACGCATATCATTTTTCAAACTATAATCTTGTAATTGTGTTAGTTGACAACTAACAGAAAATTTTTATTGCAAATATTGGTTGAACGTTACTAATGTTAATCTATTTGGAAATAATTATTATTTTCTTAGTTATATTATATTAGCAATACAAAATGTCAACAAAGGCTTCTAATAGTACTGTATATGAGACGAGATGCTATAACTGGCCACCATAAATTATAATTTGTTTTTTATAACTCACAGAAAGAGCCATACAAAATAATTTCAAAATAAAACGTATGTTAGCACATACGCATCAACACAACCAAATACAGTTTGTGTGACGTCAACCCAGCTTATTTCACCAAGTTCGCCATTTTTAAAAATATGAAGAGAATGCAGTCTTTTAGAAGCTTTAGTTAAGAAAATAATTTTTAAGTGAGCCACAAACACTGTGTCCACAAAATGAAACATACAAACAGTTATTTTATATGTTTGTTTTTCAATCATATTAAAACCGTTAAAAGAAGGAAAAAGATGTGTTTGTTGTGAAAGTTTACTAAATGTGACAGGAACGCAACACATGGTCTCACAGTCATATGGTGTGGCAAATGGATACATGAGAGTAGAGCTCTTAACTTTTGCTAGCTGCCAGTTACCACCACTCTACTCTACAGTCTAATGTTCACAGAAAGAGCCTGCAGAGAGCTAAAGACGTTATTACCACAACTATCATGCATCATATGCATACATCAATATATATGTGATCTGGAGCTGTCACTTAAATATCAATTCTTTTAAAATAATACTAATAATATAGTAAAATGCCATTAATTTTGCCCATTAAAATATGTGTTTAATTTCTGAAATGTTTTTACTAAGAAAATTGGACTAATATATATATATATTGTTGAGCCTGTAGTATATTTTCTATTAAAATAATGTTTTGTAAAAAAAGTGGGGTGAGGGGGGGTAGGAATAAGCTTGTCACTTAAGTAATTCCAAGTTTTTAAATCAAAATACCACTTAAGATATACCTATTTTGGGTATACTTAACATGACTTGATATAAGTGGGCAGGGATAAAAGAAATTCTTTGTTATTTTCCTGAAGGAAAAATACTCTAAGCTAAAATTCAAACCTCAAACTCCCGAGTCAAAAACACAAGCGATAAGCTAACCAGCCCCAGTAGTTTAGTAGTCAGCGCACCTGGCTATGAACCTAAAGGTCACAGGTTTAACTCCCATCTGGTACCATGATATATATATATATATATACTTGATTTTTTAATTTTCTTATTTTAAAATAAGCACCTATATACATTATTGGAATCTGAAACCATGGTTTTTGTGTAGTGATACTTTATCACTTCAATGAATATGCAAGTTTTCAAAACTGTAAAGTGACATCAATGCTTTGTTACAAGGCAAATACTGAGTCAATTATATAAAACATTGTATAACAATGTGATACAACATATTTTCTAGTTGTTTACAATCTTTATTAGGATTATAATGATTTAGAATAAGTTGAGTGGGTTAACTTATAAATATGAATGCTCTTTATAATTTCTAGACCAACATCAACTGTACTCTCGGTGGAGTTAGACCTGGAACTCTACCATGCTATTGTAGTGTAAGAAAGTAAATGAGTATTTTTATCTTTACGCCAAAGAAAAACATATTACTACTAGCCTATCTCCATGTTGACAAAATTCAGAACAAACTAAACTTAAAGGAAATGTTTTATGAACAGGTGATAAGAGACCATGGGCTTAGTCGTGACTCCCCAAAATAATGGTCAATTTTATTAGAGTAGTGTGCATTTAATACCTCTTTTTTTATGAGGTATCAGGAAATTCCTTAAAAGGTAAATAAATACACATAATAATTAATGCTGGAAGCCATTTTTTAAACATCTTTTTCAAGGTCCAAGGAACAACTGTTCCAAGTTTGAGATAAATCAGTTAGTGTATTCAAAATGTATAATGAGACAAACCCAACAAGACAGACAAATGCTAATTGATCGAGTTAAAACAGAAAGTTTGCTTCACTTGTTCAATAAATCTAACCACATGATTATGTTTTTATTTATTTTTAAAGACTGACAGTGCTTGCTAGATTGACTAATAGGGAGCCCACTATATGAGCACATAAGCAGAATTTCCCAGCCCAACTTGTTTTTCCGTCTGTCTCCTAAGCAAGCATAGGGCCTCCAAAATAGGGGGAGGGGCCTTTGCAGCCATATAGTTTACACATCCCTAAGGGTGGTCTCGCCCATTCTATTTATGTGTATTGATGGAGATAAAATCAAGAGTGGTTGTCATGTTCTGCTTAAATGTGTTTATATATCAGTAATACATACCAAATTAATCTATAAACTTCTATTGAGTATTGGTACGTACCAGTATTTTCTCACCAGACTGAAGGTTGTTAACTTCAAAGCTCTGTCTCAAAGGCTTTTGCTCTTCATTTAGCCGGTCATCAATGAAAAATGGTCCAACACTCTTCTCATAACTCTTCTTCTTGTCTGTAATAAGTTTAGAAACACATTAATCTCTAATTCAATTTAACTGCTGCTCATATTTCAAAGTAATGAATTACTTTTATCCACCTAGGTTTTGAAGACATTTCTGAACATTTTGTCAACTTGATTAATATGAGATTAGAATTATGTTTTTGTAGTAAAAATTGCCTACATTAATGTAGGAAAACAATCTTGAAAAACTTTTTTTACTTATACCTGAACTTTGAGCTAGATGATGATTCCTGCTCTTGTAAACCTTAAATATTGTTTGTGTTTTATATTGCTGGAGATGTTTTTTCCACAATGTTATTTCTCATCCTCTTTTTAGGCAATTTTTTTACATTTGTATATGGTCTAAACCAGCGGTGAGGGGCGTTGCATGAAATATATTGAGGGATCCCCAACTCTAAGCATTTCGAAATTATAAAAATTCTCAAGTAGCAAAGGAGAGTACAAGAAGGGCAATGTTGAGAATGGGGGTGAGGGGGCAGGAGGAAACTCCCAATTTTTTTTATCTGGGGTGATAATCAAGCTTTTAGGCAACTGTATTTTTAAATTTATTTATTTATTTGCGAGTCCATAGCTAGCCAATAATTTCAGAAGGGGTTTGGTGGGCACATCCCCCAATTGCCGGAAGCTAGAAATAATTCTAATTGATAAACAGTTCTAGAAGCTATCTGAAGTGTTTTATATGACAACATTACCCCTTCACTGCTGAAGGCTAGGGAAAATTCTGAATATTAAACACCTCTAGAAGCTATCTGAAGTGGGTTTTTTTCGCAACATAACACCATAACTCCCGAAGGCTAGGAAAAATTCTAAATATTAAACACCTCTAAAAGCTATCTGAAGTGTTATTTTTTTGGCATCATAACACCATAAGTGCTGAAGGCCAGCAAAAATTCTGAATACTAAACACATCTAGAAGCTATCTGAAGTGTTTTTTTATAGTAACATAACCCCCTTAGTGCCGAATGCTTGAAAAATTCTAAATATTAAACACCTCTAGAAGCTATCTGAAGGTTTTTATTATGGCATCATAACCCCCTAACTGCCAAAGGCTGGGAAAATTTCCAGATATCAAACACCTCTAGAAGCTATCTGAAGTGTTTTTTATGGCAACATAACCCCCTAACTGCCGAAGGCTAGAAAAAATTCTAAATATTAAACACCTCTAGAAGCTCTCTGAAATGTTTTTTATGGTAACACTACCCCATAATTTGTACTTGTATCTTAATTTTATATTGTTTGAACCATAAATAAAGCCACTTTGTTCATAAAATTTTGGAGTGAACCCCCAACCCCACCACCCCCCGGCGACAGCCTTGTTTATTTGTTCATACTGGATTTTTAAAGCTACATGGCTTTTTCAGTGCAACTTGAATTATTCTTTATTTCAGTTTACCTGCATCTGAGATAAATATCCAATTGAGCTTAAATATATTTATTTAGATTTGCAGATATTGTTCAAATCGTGTAGTTTAGATTAAAAAATTTAACTGACTTTACTACAGTGGTTTCCAACATATTATAGTTTATGACCACAGCTTTTCTCTCTGCGGCCATCGTGACCCTTTGATAACTTAAAAGCGTTTGAATCCTAGTTTCTAAGTTTTTTTCACTGTGTATTACTACCAGCCCTGACTATCTACAGTTAGCTACACCAGTGGGATAGGTAAAATTTGGAGGAAATGCACACTTATTTGCTTAGAGGTATATTAGAATAAACTACCGCTGCCCAGAATTAAAAGCCTTACTTCACCCTCACCAACAAACCAAACCAAAAGAATGTGACATTAAACCTGCATGTCCACTAATGCTTGTTTTAATCATTATAAATGTCTTATGATAATAATTATATGCGACTAATATGTAGTAAAATAAAATCAACAAACCTAGGGTCGGTGAATGATTTTATATTATGCTAGCAGCATTACAAGGCTACCACAGTAAACAAGTCAGCAAGAAACTATCAGAATGGATAGCCAAAAGGAACCTAAGCAGTAACTAGGTCGTTTTTAGCACTTTAACAACTTACGTTTCTATTAGAATTTTGCATCTTCTTATAATCATTAAAATCCTTGAAAAAGTAAATATAAAGCTAAAACCTCTATATTGTGAACCCACCCAAAGCACGCTGCGACCCCCAAGTTGGAAACCACTACTTTATTATAACATTTGGAAGCAATATTTAACTAGTAAACTCCCGGAGATGTAGAACTTGCTCATCACGCTATCAAAAAATTAGCAACTTGGCCATGCTTATTTAAAAACATTTTCAATTGTAAAATAAACAATAAAAAATTGAATGTA
The DNA here is from genome assembly GCA_901482245.1 of Timema douglasi. NCBI lineage: Eukaryota > Metazoa > Arthropoda > Insecta > Phasmatodea > Timematidae > Timema > Timema douglasi. The sequence continues at coordinate 104,728 of CABEEJ010002005.1, forward strand.
TTGATATTTCTACAGTATTTTTATACCTGTCTACCAATGTCCTGCTTCATAACTTTATGTAAGTTGCCTAAAATGTTAATACTGGCATGCCAATAAACTATTCAAAACACATTGTAATTTAGCCTGTGACATTTTACTACACAACTTATGCCAAATTCGAAATCAGCACGCTAAACAACATGGTTATACTAAATTTCATTCAAATCGAACACTAAACAATTAATTTAAAAATGTATCCCAAATTTGAAACTGTTAAAGTGTGAAAAAAACAACTAATTTTTTGTTTTATGAAGTCTACTAAATCAAATGAAAAATTATAATAGATATAGCAATGTAACACAGCCCTATTACTCCTCTTCCTTCATTGTTGCTTTGAGTATATTTAAATTGCTTTCATGAAAGCTTATTTTAATGAAGAATGAAATAAGACACATCAGTTCAATTCAAACTAGTATGGATATTTGCTAGAAAAATTAGTGTGTATTTCAGAAGTCAAACATTAACACTAATCTTAATGTCCTCATTTCATCAGTGAGAGCTTTCGATAAGAAAACAATAAGATGTTGTGTATCATTCACTGCATTTATGCCTTCCCTTTAAAATTTATCAAAGCATTGGCTATACAACATAGGATAATTTGAATCATAAAACTGTAACAATCTAGCAGCCACGAAATTCACAACTAAAACCCTAAACCATAAATAAAACATTGGCTGACAATGTTGCCACTTTAAGCATTGCTGACTGAGTGAAATTTTGCTACTGGCCAGCTCATGTTCCCTTATGACTCGTTTCCATACCGCATTCAGCATACACTCACTGGCTGTTGTCCCTGCCTACTGATAACGGCACTACTAGACTACTTGATTATCTAAGATGTCTACAATCTACTTAACAAGGAATCTCCTTTAGATGTTTGACGAGATGATTTTTGGAATTGGGATTCTTTGTAGAGTAGGGATCAAAAGTTGGAAAATTTTAAATTTGTCTGTACAAGTCTGTGGTTAACGACTTTCATAATAAAAAGTAATGGGGTACAGAATAAGCCTAGAATTTCCAAACTCCAGATCTCAAATCTTACAAATTTCACAACTTTCAAGCTTTTAACCAACATTGGGGGGGGGGGGGGGAAACCCCCAACCCCACCCCGCGGCNCTCCCAAACCCTCCCTGCGTGACACCCCTGCCAGTGGTTCTCAAACTTTTTTTAGATTGTCCCCCTTGGCCATGAATAAAAGTTTAATGTACCCCAAGATAAAAAAATTCCAATTGACAGGCTTTAAAAAAGCCACTTGGTAAATTATTGATCTAATGATCTATATAATCTAGTGGGAAAAAATATCCGTGATCAAAATATTTCAAATGTACAACCCTAGTTAGAGAGAATCCTACCGGTATAGCCTTAATATTATCTCTTATTGAGTATAATTTTGATCAGCTAAAAAAACATAATTTTACTGTAAAAAGTTGTATACATTTTCTTCACAAATTTGTTCAAAAATAAAGAAAAAACAACATAAACACAATATTTTCAAATCAAAAATTTTAATTGTAACTCTGTAGGTGGTATATTATGAATCCCAAAGTTTTTCAATAAGAGGGGTGTGGCTGCATGGCCTGGCACAATTATCGATATCTGGTTGTCCAGTTGAAACTTTCAAGCGGAGGTCCAGCTCCAAATTTAGCCTATTGTGGTACTTATTTTTTAGGTACACCATGGATGATATGTTGTTGAGAGAGACATAATAAACTGCTAATGTAGAAGGGGCCAGGTATAGAGATGAAAATTCTCAGAAATCGGTCCCCACTCGACAGCAAATACGGGAAAAAGAGGGGTGAAAATAACCAGATAGCGGTAATTGCTAACAAATAGGGTTTTCCCCAGCTTACCTTTAAACATTGATTCTGCAAGTATTTTGAGCTCAAATTGTATTTTCTTCTCCGGAGCAAGAGCTTTTCTATAATTCCTTGCTTGCCATCTCTTGTGCATTCGTTGTAAGTGATAAGATGCCTGAAACATCACACATTTACCTAATTGTACTTGATTGAAGACAACTGGATTATAACATTTCATATGACATGGTGCCCATTGAAACTAGAAATAGTAATATCGGAATTTTAATCTTAAAATATATTCTTTTATTCTCAATAAAATGTAAAAACTAAAACAATTTAAGGTGCAACAGTAATGGAATATTAGCCATGTTGTTATGCAGCATTTATTTTGTTTATTTTTACATTTTTATTACTTTTATTATGTTTCTTTCTTATTTTGCTTGCTCTGTTGAATCATACTTTTTATTTAGCTGTCTATTTTAGATATTAAAAATAATATTTAATAATCTATTCATTAAAGTTTTTTTAGCATAACGTCTTACTACTTCGTCAGGATATATGCTTATGTACTAATTGCACTAAATGGTTTTAGAGATGAGGAGGGCTATATTTAGAGGAAGTTTACCCCATTTGTGTGGAAAGTGAGTGAAAAAAAAACACCTTCAGTACACTCAGCCGAAATTAAAACCTCGATCTCCTAGTTATTAGCAGTCTAGTCTACTGCGAGAGTAGGGCCTTAGACCATGCTGCCACTGAAGTGGGTTTCATTAAATTTGAAACATCTATGAAATTATATTGAACTATGTATAAAGAAGACAACATACACTTTCTGAAAGTGACATAACAAATTTTGGGAGAATTAAAATAAGGGTATATGATTAGAAGTGAACTGCAAACTTTCTGATTGTAACAAAACATGCAGATTGCCTCCTTTATCCTCTTTAATGAAATCTCAAAGTTGAATCAACTTTACCTCCTTGCACACGTGAGGGTAAGGGGGCCAAGAGTTATCCAATAACTTCTGCGGAAGGCTTCTCGATAGTCGCAACAAATACTGAGCTTTAGCAAGTTCCATGAAAGCTCTGTTTTCTTCCGTCTCTGGGCCGTTGCGTGTGATGAAACCATTGATGAATCTATGCACAGTTATATGTTAGTGTTTAACATTTAATATAGATAATCTTTCAACATTTTTATTTCATCTGCATATTTCTTCTCATCTACGCTATACATATTTTAACTATGCTAATGTGTTGGACTGAGCAAGATAGTATTTATAGGAAATGTAGCCACATTTGTGTGAAGGAAAGGTGGGAAATTATTTAAGAAAACCGATCCTTATTTCACCTAACTGAGATTTGAACCTCATCCTCCTTGAAATCAGAAAACCAGACTAGATGGCGGACTATATTAGTCATCTTGCTCACCAATTAAATTTTTACTAAAATAATTAATATTTTATTTTCAAGCTTTTTTTCAATAAAATATTTAGTTTGTAAAAGTTTCTAGATCTAATAATGCTATAAAAGTGTTTGCATCTTTGAGAAAATAATATTCTACTACATTTTTCAATACTATAAAGTACTATTGAATTAATGAAATGACTCCTTACCTCCTAATAACAATGGCAGCCTTCCTCCGCTTTTCAGCAAGCCTCTGGGCTAAAAACCTTCTTATCCATTTCTGGATGATGACAGCAGACTCTTTCATCTTTTTATAGCGCCGTCTTTGCATCAGACCCTTCCAATGACTCTGGATAATGGCGGCTATGTCATGCTTCTTGGCTTGGAATGCGTCCTCTGTTGTGAACAGAGTCTTAGGGAACCGAATAAATATTTTGGTCCTATGACAAACAAAAGACAAAATACATTTTGTTTGTGCCATGAAATTGGCCAATAGCCTAGGTACCATTGTTTCAAACTTGTCAACTAATGTAAGGATAAAAGTTTCAGTAGACCTTCTCTTATATTGTCTAAAATAATAAGGGAAGTATCTAAAAGGAACGTTTTTTCAAGTTCAAACTCTTACTAAAAGTATTATTAATAACATATTTTTGTGTTCCTCATTTGAGTCAATGCTAGTAATTTATTTATATCATATACAATGTATATAACACCCCCAACTAGGGGATCTAAAGCACAAATTTTTATTTTTCCCTCAAGTTGATTTCGAGTGAACTTTTTAGAAAGTTACTTAGTGTCATGTTGAGTCACATCTGAGTTATTTTGTACTAAAACCTAACTACGTAAATAAAAATTAATTATTTAATTAAGTTAGTAAAATAATATTTTAACTATCAATAGCATTAATTCTTTTATAATGAAAATAATATTGTTTGAAAACAAAATTTACTTGTTTTTTAATTTAAAAAATTAGAAATTTGAGCTATAGTAAATAAATAAATAAATAAATATTTTCATAATAATTAAATAAATATTAACATATAAAATTTAATTATTAATTAATTTGAATTATTAACACTATAATATTATTAATTACCTATAAATTAATATATAAAATATTAAATAAATATGTTGGAATTATTTGTGACAAATAGTAACTTTTTTTTTTACAATTCGATGTCATTAAAGAGAAACCCTTTAATTCTCCTACCATCTGGAGTGTAGCTGCTGACCTCAACACAATTCCAAAGAGAGGTGCCAAAGAAGTTTTTAAGATGTACTTAGTAAACTTTTTGACTAGGGTGTCCTTAATACAGTCTTGCACTCAGTTATTTGTGTTATAATGGCTCTACAAAGAGATCCCTTTCCTTACCCACTTTATCTCTGCCTTCTACACTTTTAGATTCAACAACCAGTTCTAACCTACAACCTCAATTATGTTCCAAAACAAATAATAAAATCGCCTAAAGAAGGACATCATATGTTCAGAATAAATTGTTATCTTTTGTTTGGGAACTTCCACCATAGGTAACTGCCCTTCCTCCGCCCCTCCCCTCACTAACTTTCCACCTATTTACACTTTCTGAATACTGCCCCAAAAATCTCTTATTTTAATAATGCAAATTTGTATGATTTTTACATGAAATTAAGTCTAATTAATTAAATTAGAAGGTTAATATGATATACTTAAAATAGGAGATATAAACATCAACCCCTCTGCTGCAAATACTCAAAGAACTTGATTTTTCAAAATTATTAATAAAACTCCACATAAAAGCAACAAAATATAAAGATTACTACAAACCCATTTAAATGAAACTTACTGAATATTTGAATAAGAGAAAGGGTTAAGATATGAAACAACATGTCATTAATTATAAGATGGAGCATAGGCTCAATATACATACTTGCCCATCCTATACTCGTCCTTATCATAGCCCAAATGGCTTACTATTGCTTGAACTCCCTCTTTGGCAGGCCCACGGAAGTTGGGCCATGTTACAGGACTCAGACACTTGTAACGGTTCAGGAACAATTCGTATGGTCGGCGGTATGCAAAGCCAGCTCTTCTCACCCTCAAATTTTCCATCAACCCAAGGTACTTAACTTGGTGAGTCACAATCTTGTCATCAAATTGCCCTAAAACAAATTAACAAAGCTCAAATATGTTGCCTAGTTATAAAGTTACAAAATTAAAGTCTAAGGTTTCAGCCTGGGCAATATGTAACTAAACCAATTATTTAGTAACACTAAAGAAGGAAGAAAATTATTAGTTCAGCCTATGAGGCCTATTGTCTATGTGCTGATAATACTTCTCCCTTTCCACGGATGAGTATAAACACACTCTTTGCTATTTACGCTTGGACAGCATTGACTTGAATTTCAAAGTTATCTCTTTCTTTTTTCCTATTATAGAAAGACATATGCTTCCAAACACTTTCTTAATCTACATCCTGGGAGGAAGATTCATACTGATCATTTTGTTGAATTGTATACGATTTGAAAACATATTTTAATATCAAAAACATTATTTTGTGTTAGTGTAAGCCTATTTTAAGGATCATAAAAATCTTTTTTTATAGTTTTTGTTTCAATGTTTTATTTTTGAAACCTGTCGGATAAAACGTAAATACATTAACATGGGAAATCCTATTTTTACTTGGCATGATAACACAAGTAGGCAACATCCTTAATATTATTTGTTCTATAAATAATCTCAACTATTTTATTTTGTGAGACAATGTTAACAAATATCTACCTAACCCGCATTAATGGTCATAGAAACTTATCTGGTTTGTCAGTGATGAGGTCGAGTTTCAAATCTCGGCCAGTTATACTGAATGTGTTTCTTTTTTAAATGTTCTCCCACTTTCCCTTAATACAAATACAGGTACATTTCCTCAAGATTCAACCTCTTCCATAACTCATTAGGGTAGTTAATTTAAGACATAGTAGTGAAAAAAATTCTTTTTCTATAACGTATTTTTAACTTTTTATACAAAGAAGGACTCATTGCTTCATGTTAAAGGAGTAGAATCGATAAATTAATATATACAAGCACACAAAGCTAAATTTCACTAAACAAAGATAAATTTAGGGCTGAAACGCTTATGTCAACTTTAACTAATGTTCAATGTTCTCGTGATTTCCAATTATTTGCTCTTTAGAGTACATGCATTAAAAGTGACGGTAATTGTCCAGAAAAACAAATTATGAATCCATGTTAATCTTTAGGTTCTAAATTAAATAAAGTTCCCATTTACCTGCCATTTTGAAGTCATTTGGTTTGATACAACGAATGTAGGAAGGTTCCTTGTCCATTAGGATGCTCATCAAATTGTTCAAACTATCTCGAAACTGTGTGATGGCTGTTTCTGGCCGCTTTTTGCTGTTCAACTCACTCACTGGGAAAATTTCCTTTAAGAAAGGTATACAAATTAAATGCATTAAGACTATATAAAAGGAAAATATGTATTTTAAAACTTTCAAACAATTTTACTTGAGAAATACTTTGATATCCAACACAGGATAATCTAGAAAGCTCTATTAACAAGGAAATGACCAAGAGACCAATTAAATATCACTATTCCATTAACTGATAATAATCGGCATAGTTTCCAAGAGTTCAAAAAGTCTATGCATTTCTCTGAGTGTCAGACATATTGTGTTTCTTTGAATAGTGACCATATTATATGCATGTTGTTGCTGGGTAAATAACCTTCTAATATCGAAAAAATTATTATATCTGGCAACCCTTCAGTCCAGGAGATACCTGATAACAAAACTTTAAATGTAACCACTTTAAAGTCAAATATATTCATTAGCTGCAGTATACAAAATAATATATTTATTTTTATATGTATTTTTATGGTTCAATAAGAAGGAACTCATATTGACACACACAGACAATGGTGTCGATCTCAACTTGTCTGGTTTGTCGCTGATAGGAAGGTTGGGGTTTTGAGTCTTAGATGTACTGAGCTGGTGTTAATTGAATGAATTCCTTCTCTCTCACCTCACACATATTGGTAAACTTCCTCTATAAACTAACTTACTTGTTCAAACTCCCTCCATGTAAATATATAGATATTCCGAACAGTAAGATGCAAAGCACCAAGTGACACTTAAGACTGCCTGATTCCAGGGAACTCCAAAGCACTCATCTAGAGGCGTTTGATAATTGCTTGGAAGAGATTCTGTAGATTACATATCCATCCCATCTTATTGCAACATATCTTATTGGCCGGTAACACCACCTAACACTGTCTATGAGCCCTCTCCCCATGTTACATAACACAATTAATTACACACTTTTTTTTAAATTTGTCACCCTTTCCATTCACAGTTTTTTTTATCACCGCGGCTTACTACTCGTTTGGGATATATGCTTAGGTACTAATTATGCAAAGGGTTTTAGGGATAGGGAGGCTATATTTATAGGAAGTGTACCCACATTTGTGTGGAGGGAGAGTGGAAAACAATTTTGAAAAAAACCTCAGTACACCCGACCAAGATTCGAACCTCGATATCCCCACCATCAGCAGTCTAGTCTACTGCAAGAGTAGCATGTTAGGTCACGCAGCCACTGAGGAGGGTCCATTCACAGTTAAGTGTATGTTTTTTATAAGAAAACTATGCTCTTTTCTGAGAGTTAAAATTTGTTAAATTATCATTTTCCAAAGTTAAACAATCTTATTTGTGAGGCAGATTCATTTAACAGCACTCTAAAGAAATTTCCCTAAAGGTGTGTGCATGCGTGCGTATATGTGTGTGTGTGTGTGTATATTTAACTGATGATCAAAACCACCATACCATGTTTTTTCTACATTTTTTAAAAATTTCTAAGTATGTAATCCTTTTATTTAACTGGCTGAGACTTGTCTTGTTTGGCCTTATCATTCAAGGTCACATACGTTGTCCTTCACCCTTTTTATATCAAATCTTTTTTTATAAATCAAACATACCTGTGTGATTGAGTTTTTAGTTTTGGTCATAGCTTCACGAAGGTCTCTGAAAAGTAGGTCATTGTTTTTATCCAGAAATCCTTTGACATTGTAGGTCACATTACCAGCATAATGAATCAACTGGAATTCCTGCAAAATCAACAATTATTGTGTTTAGTCCAAGATATTTGTAATTGGGAAATAAGATGGTTACTGTAGCCTACTATTTTAATTAACATTTGTTTAAAATTTGATTTTTTTATTACTATTAGATCTAATGTTGTTATTATTATGTACATAGGTGATTTTTTTAAATTGTTTTTCTGCAACAGCATGGCTTATATGAAAAGTTTCAGTAGTGCATCCAGTCAGAGGTAGGAAGAAGGGAGTAAACTATGCAACTTCCCCTCCATGAACACACATATAATTTGAATAAAAGTTTAAAACATTAAGCAAAACAATAATAGGATATAGAGCATAGAAAATGTGTTTAATGTTATGGCTGAATTTTAAAACCTTCTAAGATACGATATTCAAAATATTTACCATTCCACACATAAAGGTTTCCTCAAAATCCCCAAGAGTAAAACAATACATATAGTAGCTTTGATGCATTGTTAAGTAAATTCATGGGTTCACCACTTAGTAGGTCTATATTCATAACACAATAATTTTGGTCATTTCTGATATTTAAAAAGCTGCCATACTGAAAAAAAAACTACACCACCAACCCACTTTGCAGATATGTTTTGTTATTTTGGTGTGTGAAGTCATTTGACATAATGTGTCAAATTGACCTAATATATTAGCAAGATGGATTGATTTGAAACTATTTTATTAATTTTTCCACAGTAATAAAAAGCTGAAATCTCTGTGAATCATCTGTAGGACCGCTTGTGATTCCCCAAATTGGTACTGTGTGGCCTGCCCAATCAAATTTAAATATACTTCAAATTGCAGAAATAAACAAATTAGGTGCTTGGGTTTTATTATAGCTGCACGACCCCAGGCCAATTCCTTGAGAACTTATGCGGCCCTCAGTCGAGGAACGTTTGTACATGCTTGCTCTATAGTAGTTTGCCAACAATTTTTCTAACCCAAAAACTTAAGTATACTTACATCCCTGCCCATTATTTTCTGTGTCTTTATGTCAGCTTTCCTGTGGCTAATGTAGTGTTGGTGGTATGTCAACTTTTCATTGATTTTTTCCAGGAATGTCAAATCATTTGCATCTCCTGGTCGAAGGCACTCTTCATCCAGTAAAGAAATTATTCCTGTAAATATAGAAATATTTTATGATAATCTATATTGGCACTAATAGTTATTTATATACAAACATTGCTTAGTAATTTGAAATATTTTACTTTACATAACAATAATTTGCATTGCTTCTAATGAGCTTTACCAACATATATTATTCAATACAGCAGAAATAGGTCTACAAGATTAAATATATGTTTAGATCCTAGGGCTTCTGCAAATGGAAAATTGTAACTCATGGGAGTAATACTATATTATAATAGTTTAAAACTGATTTTCTAAGCACCTAACTCATTATCACCAGCAATATAGAGCAGCGTTTTTCAAAAGGTATGCTGCAGCACAGTGGTGTATCACAGGAGTTTGGAGGAAGATCAAAAAGAGAGGAGAAAAAATTTGAGGAATAAAAATTTTCTAAGTACATGATTAACACTATTATTTAACTTAAGATTAGGATAGGTTCAACATCCAGTCCTCGGCCGTTAATTTGTAAATGTGAAAGGGTAAACCCACATTTCACCAATGATACATTTTTTAGCCAGGAATTGAACCCGGAGCCCCTAGCTCAGTAGGCAAAAACGCTATCAACAGAGCTAAATCCTCATTACTTTGATTATAAAATCCCTCTTTAAAATATAATGGTGTGCCTTGACAATTTCAGCAGCTTGTTCAATGTGCTGTGAGATGAAAATATGTTCAAAATCTCTAATATAGAGGATGTAGGGTGATAAAATCTCTTCCTAAATCTGAATTGTAACCTTATGTTCATCTTGCTCTAAGCTTAAAATATCTGAATTAATTTTCATTACACCCCCCTTATAGTGTCTGTTCAATATTGTAGGTTTTTTAACATGGTTAAAATGACCAGGCAATGGTAACAATGATGGGTGTTTAGAGTCTTGCTTAAAAAAATCAAGCTTATTTTGTATTTATTTTTTAAGTGTTTATTTTCATCGATCCCATATTGGTTATTGATATTATTCTTCAGTGTCTGACACCTTCCCACATAGAGTGTCTGCATACCGAGCTAAGGGTGCTGGATTCGACTCCCGGCATGGCTGAAAGTTTATCAGTGATGAAAATATGGGTTTACCATTTAACAATGAAAAATCAAAGGCTGGGGAATGGATGTTGTGTTTGTTTTAATCTTAAGATAGATTTTAAGACATATGAGGCTACGACAGGCCTAGCCAGCCGGAAGTGGAAAAATATATAACTCAAATAAAAAGCTGACCCAGGCCAGGCCATTGGTTGGAAACAGTAATGGATGTAAAAACCTTTATTTTTCAGTTTTTTTAGATAATTTTAAAAGACACTTTGATAAGTTATTTTTAATTTGAAAGTTCCTCCCTAAGAGATCAGTCCTTCAACTCCAGGTGGATTGGTTTGATGAAGTGCCACATAAGTGTGAGATGCACCCCAAACAATGGAGAGCAATTTTATTGATGGTGTGACATGCACTCTTTGTAGTAGTTAGAAAGTAATGAGTGCCAACTACATTACACAAAAGGTAAAAGTAGACTTAGATAACATATCAAACCAGTGGTGTCACAACTCACAAGCACAAGCTCTCAACTGAAATTTGAACAATGTGCCCCACAAAGACTCAACTTGGCATCCTTGACACATTAAAATCTAACTTATGAGTTATTAATTTAAACAAAACTCAACCTTTAAATGACCATTTCTTAAATACTATCACCATATTTAACTTAGTATAAAAAAATTGCTTGTGGGGAAATACCTTATGATAGGTCATAGGGAGATGATTTAGACATTTTTACTAATAATGTCCACTAACCTTTGTGCTTCTCTTCAATGAGATCACAAATAACTTTGTTGTTGAAATACTCTACTGGCTCCCACTCAATTCCTTCCCTCAAATATTCTTCTTGTTCAGACTTCAAGGTCAGCTCTATAAACAGTTGTTGAAGTTTCTCATTGCAGAAGTTGATACAAAACTGCTCAAAGCTGGAAGAGAATGGTGTATGACAAATAACATAAACGTTATTTTTACCTTTCATACACAAGCTAAATGTTTTATAAAATATTCTAAAGGTGGGAAATGTTATTAGTTCGGTTTGTCATAACCGAGTACAATTTATTTTATTGTGATTTATTTTACCAAACACTTTAGATTCATAATAAAGAGTGACAGAACTAATTAAACTTAAAAAACAAAATTAAAATTTTGTTTAAGATATTTTAAAACAATTTTAACTAACAATAACGATATTAGAGTGGAAATCAGCCAAATAATACAGTCAGTAAGTTGATGACAACTCTCTTGCTTTCAAGGAATGTAAATCTCAGAATATACAAAACAATAGTTTAACTGGTTGTTCTTTATGAGTGTGAAATGTGGTATTTTACCTTACATGACAAAAATATATTTAGGTTGTTCAAAAACAAGGTGCTTTAAGCCTAGTACATACTGGACGATACTCGCCAGATACACGCCGACCGCCAGTGTTTCCTTTGTGTCTGAATACAAGGAAACATTGCCCGAGTGTCCGGTGGTAAAAGATCAAAGAATGTTGCCAGTATCCCACCTCCAATGGGAAATATCGCTTGGTGTGGACCCACACGCAAGCATCGGTAGACAACTTTTGAATCTATTCCGGTTGATTTATATTCCTTGTACTAGTTAAGAAGAGTTTCCTTTTGTATTTTGGTGGTGATTTTCTTAAGGTTACTACATATTGTGTTACTATTTCAGCATAAAAGTTGGTATCTTGCTTTGTAATTTTGGGTGCTACCAAACAAAATACCTCTTCAAAATTTGGTCTTGTAATTCTTACAAAAAAATTTATATATATATTTATATATATATATTTCACCCAACAATAGATCCGACAAAAATCAGTTACCATAATTCTCCCCTCGTCTTAACACTCCTTTTTCCACCCAAAATCTTTATCACTTTTGAAGAGCTGTGGTTGTTCGGTGTGGATGCAAATATCGGTGGAGATGTGTGTTTGGATACAAGTTAATGTACCTACGGGCAATGTTGCCGAATCGCTGGAGACTTGTATCTGGCGATTATCGCCCGGTGTGTACTAGGCCTAAGAAGATGATTGGTCCAAAAAGAGATGAGGATACTGTGGAGTGGAGGAAGCTACTAATTCTCAGTTAGTTACATACCCTGTACTTATCACAATGCACTGTTAGGTTAATCAAATCTCTTAGATTACGGTGGGCAGGACATTGAGTGTGAACAGGAGAAACTAGAATTGTGGTCAAGGTATTGACTGACAAACCTAATGGGAAGAGACACTTGGAAAGACCTAGATGCAGATGAGAGGATAACATTAGAATAAACCTGGAAGAGATAGGGTGTACTGAGGTGGAATGGATTAAACTAGCTCAAGATAGGGATAGGTGGCACACTTTTGTAATTGCGGCAATGAATTCATGAGTTCCTAATTTCATAAAGTGAGCAAATCGGATGAAAACCCTAGAGTTGAGAAAAATTCATATTATTCAACCTAAAAAGTTGGTTGCAGGAATAATATTCCAAATAATTATTATAAAATAAACAATGAGAAACAAATTTCCATAGAATAAGCAAGTTTTTAAAGACAAAAATACTTTTAGCATTTGAAATTCAAATACCTTATTGATTCCTCTTTTGGTTGTGTCCATTGTAATTACCACAGATTATTAATGGAAAAAAAACTGTAGTCTGTGAACACACTTAAAATATAACTAAAGTAGCCCCGTGGCCTCTTTGGTGCTGACTGACAGCTCACAGCTGACTTCTGACAGACAACATTTAGGTATATAACTAAATTTTGACTGTCAGAAGTGACAGCTGCTAAACACATGTTTTTGCAGATCATATGGCTCAGCGTAGGGATACATAATTTGGTCTGGTAACTTTTTAAATCTGTAAATTGTCAGCTGTGAGCTGTCAGTCAGCACCAAAGAAGCCGTGGCGCTACTGTAAAAATGCTTAGCGACTCAAACAATTTATTTCACTAACATATCTAAATAACAAATGCAATGATCAAAAAATGATCAGTAACATAACTCTACTTTTTTTTCTAAAGAAAAGTTGTTTCAAACCAAATATTTAATCTAGTTATTTATTTAGGTAAGTTTGTAATCTCAAACCCAATTCATTTATTTATGATCCACTAATTTTAGCTAATGGCTGTTCTTACAATTTAGAGTTATTTATGCTGATGTTTTACAAAATAGGATCTGAAGTTGAGTAGTAAAAATAGTGTATAGTGAAAAATTTTAAACCTTAGTTTAAAAATTACAATTGTTATAGTTGTGTATAAAATTAAAAATTCAGTCCATTTTCTCCTCTGTTTAATAGTCTCCCTCCAAAAAAATTGTAATAAGTCTAGCAACTTCTTTTTTTTCCCCAGAGGTGTCAGGAAGTTAATTCTTCAAACAGGCATCACATAATGTATTATGTTGCAGTGTGTTTAGTTATTTTTCCATGTCTAATAATCACTCGCACCTGCCCAACCTAGGTAAATGTGCGATGGGCAGAGTAAGACTACACAAATAAATTCTGATGCATATTTATTTAATAAAATTGGGTGAGTTAATCATAGTTGAAAATGTGTTTAGTAATTTTGATTTGACAAATGCATACTTAATTATTATTTTTAACTCTCAAAATAAAAAAGTTGTCATATTATAAATCTTTATAACCTTTACAGTGCCATTGTTACCAAAATTGACAAATGCGTTGGAAATCCATGTGCTCTTTAATAAAAACTACTTGCCAAAATGTTGATCACAACACCAAATCTGTATATAGTATGATATTTAAAATATTACTTTCATTACTTTTTTTTTTGGAGCAGTTCAGTTGTCATGGAAAGTAGGGTGTGCCCAAAACATTTATAATTGAAATATGTAAGTTCAATTTAGGCTAACATCAATATTAAAATAGTAACTTATATACTCCAACTGGACAAAGCATACAAATCTTCACATACCCATTTCTCTCAAAGATCTCAAAGCCGTAGATATCAAGAATCCCCATGACAGCGTTCTTACGAGCAGTCTGAGGTTTGAGAGAGTCGTTGAGTCTCCTGACAAGCCAGGTGAACAGCCTGTCATACACAGCTTTAGCTAAAGCATCTCGGGCATAGATAGCCAATTCTCTGTTTAGAGGTGTGGTGACTACGTCTCCATGAGCCTCGATGGTTCTGTGGGTGAAGGCTTCACTCAGTTGTCGGTAGTCACAGCCCAACAACTACAAACATAATATTAATAAATCAATCATTCAAATAATTTGTAAATGATAAATTAACTAATTTGTTGAATGGTATAAGGTAGCTATCATTAATTTGAGGAAGTGGTGAACCCAAGTGGGGAGTGAAGGGAAAGTTGGGCATTTTACCCACCCTGTCTTCCCCTCCAAGATCACAAATAACTTTAAAATATATTAAGTACAGTGTGATGAAAGTCACATGTGTAAGCAATTTTATAATATGTTTCGCTGTTTGCTAGTAAAATTAAGATAACTTATTTGTATCAAGAAAACGGTGAACATCACTTTTAAACATAATGTGTGTACTGTTTTTAAATATATTAAATTTTTACCAATAAAATTAATTTTGTATGTCTAATACTGCTGCAGAGGGACTTTTCAATCATCTTGCATAGGACAAAGTAAGTTTTTGGGCGCGCCCCTGGTTTAGGGAATACTGTATTTATCTTGTGTTATGGTGACATTATTGACCAAATAAATAACGGTTTATGTGCTGTGTTGACAGTTAGCAAATCACTTGCCTTGGATATTGCCTCAACACATTCTGGCTTGAGCACCTCTGACTTCCCTTCATCTTCAATGAAGCCAACATTTCCCATGTGCAGCACACTTGCAACAATGGCGAACAAGTTCTCTTGCTCCTGTTCTGTCAGACCTATTGTATTCAAGGCCTCCTTCACCTCCAGAAAGTCCTGCTTATCATTCACCGAGATCGCGTTATCTTTATCCTGCAATAATTGAATAGTTTAAAAATTATTACAAACCATCAGGAAAATGCTATAGGTACCTTTTTGTGTGTGGGGGGGGGAGGTGGAGGGCGGGGAGGGGGGGGGGCAAAATTGCAAAATTACATTAAAGGATTTAAAGTAGAATACATTGGCATGATAAACATAGCCTTATTAAATTTTCACTATCAAGTTACATTAAAGAATTACTTTCTTGCCCTTCCCACAAGTGCTCAAATTTCAAGATCATCACCATTCAACTAACTTTCAGCTTTGGAAAAAATCACGATTATGGTTTTAAAGAGTATTAATGTATTTTAACTCTTGGCTAGAGTTGTTTGATTCAAATAATTACATTAATCAATCTGCCAATAATTTTTTAAATGATTCTAGTGGTCTTAAAATTAGAGCCTGTGGTCCAGTCCCAAATGGCTGCAAAGATATATTTATCTATTTAAAATTAATTTCCATATTTTCCAGGGCCATACTTCTAGTGTGTGTTTTTTTAAAGGGGGAGTGCTATCTGCTGTGGTTTGTGTGGAAATTCTCTGACTGGAGATATCAAGGAATTTTTTTTTATCATTTAATCTCTCTTGAAGTAATTAATTTAAAAATTAGAAACATAATGGAAGCTATAAGTGTTAGGAGTTTTGTAATACTCTAATAAGTTATTATCTTTGACATTGAGGAATATTAAAAAAATATATTACAATTAAAAATACTTTCATAAACGGGGGTTGCATTGACATAGTAAAAGTACTAGCTTTATTAAATTTTCATTTGACTCTCATTTTCACACTTTCCACTGAAGTCCAAGAAGTTTGTTGAAAGTGCCAACTAACTCTCTGAACTTAATGAAATCGAAAGTTCATGGCCATCAGAACATAAGCTCTACATTCAACACTATCCTGAGAAACTTGCATCCAATACATAACCTTACATATCACCTCCTTCAAATCTGTTTTAACATTATCCTCCCATCGATGTCTTGGCCTACCAAGGGGTTTTGTATTTTGAGGTTTCCCAACTAAAATGTTGTGTATACACCTGTCATTGCCCATACACACAAAATGACCACCTCACCTCAACCTATGCTGGTATGCCTTGATTATTCTTAATATGTTTGGGGATACTTACAAGACATGAAGTTCTTTATAATGTAGCTTTCTTCATTCTTAGTTTTTGTATCACCTGATCAGGCTACACATATGTATGATAATTACTCTAATGGGGTAGGGATGAGGAAGGAAACGTTTAGATGTTATCTACAAACATTTGCATGGAAGAAGAATGGAAAACACTTTATAAAAAACAAAAAACTTTAATAGACCCGACCAGGATTCAAACTCTGATCACCCCATCACCATCATACCAGTCTAACACGAGAGTGACACCTTAAAACATTTGACCACTGAAGCTGGTATCTAGTTTGTTCATCTCATTTAAACCCAAATATCTTTTTAACAATTTTTTTAAAAATACATCTCTAAAAATAACTAGCCAAAGAACCTATGATATTTTGTCTATTATCAAATACGTGATATGTGATTCCTAAATGACTCACGGCATTTGTGAGGTAGAAGTAGGTGTCAAGGTTCCTCTTGAGGTGTAGTTTAGAAAGAGAGGCATCATCTGCTCCAGCCAGCAACTGATAAAAGATGTGAAAGTTGCGTTCCCCGGTGAACTGATGAACCACTCGAGACTTCTCCAACAAGTAGTTTAATATATTTCCACCCACAGGCTCGCCCTAGATTTAAAAAAAAAAAAATCAACTGTAGTGGTAGAGCAGGGGTTCCCAAACTTTTTTTGGCCGAAGGAATCCTTGCATCAAAAAATATATACGCTGGATCCCTCATAAACATGTTTACAGTATGAACATTCAATTACGACAATTAAATTTTGCAACTATAAAAGTTTTTTAGTAAACAGAAAAACATCACATTTTCAGGCTGCACATTTGGCAAATGTCCTTTATTCCTATTTGAAAATATTGTCAATCATAATTATTAAAGATGCTATTTTATAATATGAAAAACAAATAAAGAATATTCTAAAATCGCCTCAAGGAGCCTGAGATAGCTTAGCCAAAGGGCTCTTTCTATGTAGCACAGTTTGAAAAATGTTACCGGTACCGTATGCCATAATGTCTAATTCTTGGTAAGAGATGAAAAAAACATGTGCAGTAAAAGTGTAAGATGAGCATAATGCCTTTGAAGGAAGAATGTTTCTAAAGCTAAGCTCAATAAGTTGTTGAGAACTTTCTGACTCTTGTAATTATCATGTTGTTTTTTCTGTGTACTGCATCCTACTACCCAACCAGGCTATCCACATGTTTACACTAATGGAGCATGGGTAAGAAAGGCAGAATTTAAATTAGTTGATAGTAGAGGAACATTTAGGAAAAATCATCTCAATATGATTTGAGTCCAACCTCCTTGTCACATGCAAAACAGTCCAAAGAATATTTATGCCTCCAACACTCCAATGCTGGTTGGTGTGAGTTTTTTTCTTTCAAATACTTTTAGGGTATTGTCAAGTAAAAAAAAAGTATGCATATGGATAGGGAACTCCATAGGGGTCATCTCACAGCTGATTAACTAAGAAATTAGATACAAGATTACCTAGATTAGGCTTGCTTATGCATGGTTTCCTGACTTATTCATTTGACAGTAAAAAAATTGAGAACAATGTGATAGTTTTATCTTTAGAAGAAATAATTTTCAATTTTGTTTATTATTTTTAAATATGAAAAAACTGTTTCACTGATCACAATTAGCCTAGATTGTTTAGAAGAAGAAAAGTATACCTAATATATAAAACTGCATCCCAATGTGACGACTGGTTTAAGCTTTATTACCTACCTAGGTTAGGTGCTAGCCATGGAATGAGTGGGGCGTTTTTAAGGTATAAAATGAAATGAGACTTCACATTTTAAAATAAATAATTCTAGGTAAGCCTAAGTTGTTTTTCACATTCTTTTCACATTCATTTTCATATTCATCTTTGAAAACAATGAACTTGCTTCATATCAATTTGTTTATCAAAAAGGTAGGTTTGTAAAATCATATTTGCTAAGAAAATATATTATAATCATGAAAACTACACGTCAGCCCTATAAATAAGTGGAAATATAAAAAGCAGTAAAACGTGGCAGTCTAAATGCATAGCCTTTAAAGTTGTTTTTTAAAATATTAAAGGAAATGTCCTTAAAATATATAACCAAAACTTTAAATCCAATGGAAATAATGTGTTATAGCACTCACTGTAAATTGGAATTCAATATCCATGTATTTGCCAAAGCGACTAGAATTATCATTGCGATTAGTTTTAGCATTCCCGAAGGCCTCTAGCACGGGATTGGACTTGAGTAATTTGTTCTTGACGGTGACCACCCTATCATTGTTGCCAGCAGCTTCAGCAATAAACTGAAGAACCTTTTTGGAAGCTTCTGTCTTGCCCGAGCCTGATTCTCCTGTTGAGACAATACAGATGTGTAAAACAAAATTTAAGCATTTACATCGAAGAAAAATAATTTTTATCTTACTTTTAACTTACCATTAATAATTTAATTATCATAATATACTTTAATTTAGTGGTTTTCAACCTGAGGGTCACAACCCATTTGGAGTAGCAGCATGTTTTGGATGGGGTTGCAATGCTTTTTGAGGTTTTAGCCTTATATTTACTTTTTCAAGTGATTTTAATTAGTATACGAAGGTGTGAAATTCAATTATAAATGTAAGTAGTTCACTTCATTTTGCCTTTCCCACTATAATAGTTTCAAACTGATTTAGTTTACTGTGGCAGCCTTGTGACTCTTCTAGCATAACATCCAAAAATACCCCTGCCTCCCTGGTTTGTTGATTCTTTTTTACAATATCTTAGTCGCATTCATATAATCATTTATAAGCAATTTATAAAATATAAAACAAGCATCGATGGGCCGTGTGCTTAATGTCACACTCTATTAGTTTTGGTTTGGCTTTCCTGTGACGGGGAAGTCGGAATTTGAATTCTGGCAAAGGATAAGTGAGGATAATTTTAACGAAACAGTTTCTTCCCTCTCCCTTCACGTAAATAAGGGTATAATTTCCTTCATTTCTACTTACCCTACTTATGTATTTAAATCTAAATATATTGGGCGGGTAGAACTCAGTGAAAAGAAATCATTTAAAAAATATATTTTGAAGACTTAGGGTCACAATGGTCTCGGGCAGAAAAAAATTGGGGCCACTGAGTTACACCCTGCAAAAGAGTTGGAAACCACGGCTTTAATTAAATCCAAAAATGAGATTCATGATTAATATGTTTGTTATTTTACTTAATATTATATTAAATGATGGTGGGTAAATATTAAATAAAGAATCTTTAACCCAATATCCTTCTTTGAGAAATATTTTATCATGTTTTAGTTTATTATTTTAGTGCATCACATCTGACTGCTTCTTTGTGCGTTCCGAACATTTAAAACTATATATTACAGTATGGATTAGAACGGTAGAATTTAGAGGAGATGTACCTGCATTTTTATGGAAAGAGGAATAACTCAAAACACTCAGTAAGGACTCAACCCCCAACATCAATGTAAAACCTGATGCAATTATGGTTTAGTATTTTTTGTGAGCATATTTGCCTAAGTAATGTATACAGTAATTTATTAACTAAAACAACTAGTGTAAAGGTAAAAAACTGTTAAAGTCAAAATATTATATATTATTATGCTAAAGCTAACTTCAAAGAGTGAGTCTTGTTTGAAAGTAGATGTTTATACTAAACTAAATTAGGCCTATGATTTAATTCTATAAAAATTGAAATTTCCATGAAACTTTTTTATATCTAAGTGATACAAATTGAGAGCCATAATAATTTGTGCTTCTGCCTTTATTGATAGAAGTGGCCTATCGATACCACTGAAGTAGGTAGACTTTCAAATCCTGACTTACCTGAGATGAGAATGCATTGTTCTCTGTTTTCTTCAATTAGAGAGCGATAAGCTATATCTGTAAGTGCGAACCTGAAACATTATAAGGTTTGATTAAAAATTACGTCATAAAGCACGGGTATGGATGAGCAATAAGAAATAGGGCCCCTACACGATCAGTCAGACAGTCAGTCCTGATCGTGTAGGGGCAGTACTGATAGACTGATGGCCAGACTGACTAAAATAGTGATGTGATACAAATTTTCTGATCACATCCGTCTCAGTCCATCAGTCTTGCAAGTGGTGGGAGAGACTGACACTAGTACTGAGAGTATGACTGACCATGTGCATGCACTTGTCAGTATTTCCTTCAGTTTCAGTAGCAAATATAAACTGCTTACACCCATTTCTTAACAGCCATGTTGTTGCAAGTTGCATGCAGGAGCTGAGACTGATAAAAATAATTATATGAAGACTGGCCATTTCGTTGTAAATACTGATGCATACTGAGAGTCTGAGTGATTTTGTAGGGGGCCAATATTAGTTACATCCTTGTTGATTAATATGAATCTTTTTGACAGTACAATTTATTTAGTTGAACACATAAAATTTCTTTTCAAAATTGTTTACTTGTTAATATGAATATTTTTAAACATTTTTATAGGATAAATATGAAATATAGCCTATATATTTTTAAATTATATAAATTAAGGTTTCATTGCATTTTAAAAAGTGTCAACAGAATATTCAAACAATTATCTAAACAATTATTGATAGCAAATAAACTAAATGAAATGCACCATAATTTTACTTAACGGAGTGGCAAATGTTTAAAAATTTGAAATTCTTTTTAAGGTTTTTTTTAGGTCATACTTATAATTTACACACTTAAAATATTTATACTTTATACATGACAAAAAAAAAATTCCTATCAATTTTATAAATATTTAACAGTGACATTTCATAACATAGGTAAACATACCAAAAAAATTGTGAAACTATATATACACTGGTTCAAGATTTTCAATGACATATATTTTATTCGTTTTATCTCAAACTCAATTTTCAACTCATAAAATAAGTTCATGCATAGCTGGGAAAGACTTAATTCCTGAAGTTTATTGCATGTGAATTGATAATATTTACTACGATGAAGTAACCAGTGTTTCCCAAACTTCAACCAGTACCGTGCCCCTTTAAAGCCCATAGCCTTACCAATGTAACCCTCCCAGCTCTTCATAAAAAAAGTAAACAAATATCTGCTCTCTTATAAAGTATAAAATAGGTACAATACCTTAATTATAATTTGCAATATATCTTTGGTGGTAAAATAAGCAAAGCCGTGACAGAGGGAATTAAAGCCTTAAAATAATCTATGATAATTATGTCAAAATTTATATTAATTTGTTTATCATAGCATTATCAAAAAATAGATCCTGAGTAATAAATCTCAGGGGTGTCATGTGCCCCTGATGGTATATGTACCCCAGTTTGGAAAACATTACTCTACAAAACTCCACTTCAACAGAGACCAAAAAGATTGTACTCTTGACTCAACAGTTATAGATTCGATCTAGACTGGATACAATGGGGTAAAAGGAAAGAAGATTCTAAATTGTGGTTTACCACTCCATATTCCCTAAGGCTAGGTCTAAGATAATAGCTGTTGTACTATTGGCTAGAGCATACATATTAACTAAGTAGTTTAACAGGTGTGAACTATGGAGCCTTTAACTATTTAAAATTATTGTTTACTTATACAGTAAACTCCCGACTATCCAGGTTAATTGCTACTGAAGTATGAATAGATTATTGAAAAACAAATATAATCAAATACACAACTTTTTCTTTAATGTTGACAAAAAAACTGTATTTATAACATGGATGAATATTTATATAAAACCGTTTTACATAAAAATGCATTAAATGGTATTATATCATCCATTTATTTTTGGGAAGTAATCTTGTATTCTTTTCTGCTTTTACACATTGTTAACTTTTTTTTATTGAAGGATTGTGCGCGGATAATTCGCAAACCTGATAACCTGAGTATGAATAATCAAAAGTTTAATATATTATGGTAGCTTCATGCCTTAATAGTATGCTATTTATTGAATTATTATTATTATTATTATTATTATTATTATTAGCACCGCGTCTTACTACCCGTTCGGGTTATACGCACTTACGCTAATG